>CM062287.1:10872559-11044059 GCA_031216635.1 Dissostichus eleginoides | reverse complement strand
GGCATACTAGTACTCTAACGCATTATTTTTTAAATTCAGTAACTCAGTTACCGTTACTACATGGTGCGTTACTCCGTTATTTTTTTTATATAGTCTCGGCTCCCAGACGTTGGTGAGCGGCGCCAACAGCGAGGCGAACAGAGATGAGAAACTGTACTTAAGTTCAGTACTTGAGTAAATGTACTTAGATACTTCCTGTGTCACATGCGGAGACGCGCTGTGGGCGTTTTGTGTTTACTAACAAACTATCATGGCGGCGGCGGAGCTCAAGTCGAGTTTCTCCGCCTGGAGATATTCTCACTATTTCACTTTTGTCGAGCACAAAGAAAAGAACGTTTTAGTTAAATGTAAGTTGTGTCTTGGCGGGTCAAAATCCTATCGACTGCCCAAAACAGCAATTCAAATCTGTTGAAACATCTGCAGAAACAACATGCTGGACGAAGCTAGTAGCTAAGACTTGATAGATTGTATTATTCTCCAATGCAATAACAGTACTGAAATGAAGGCTATAAGGGCATTAATGGGAGCCCTTTTCTTAAGTAACTAAAAAGTTACTGTTCACAGTAACGCATTACTTTTTGGTGTAAGTAATCAGTAAAGTAACTGAGTTACTTTTGAAATGAAGTAATTAGTAATGGTAACTAGTTACTGGTTTTCAGTAACTAGCACAACACTGTCCATAGGCCACCATTATTTTGTACGTATCTACACACATTTTTTATTTATTATTGTTGGAGGGGTTTTACATTTACAGATTACTTCCCCATATGTTCACACATCATTTTGAGACTAATCTACATCCATAGGCCACGTTATTTCGTTCGTATCCTCCCCCTGTGTCTCTTTCTCTCCATCACATGCATTTGTCTAAAAGTGACTCACATGTATTTGTTTTTAAAGAAGCTGATTCTCTCTGTCTCTCCAAGTTTTCTTTCCCACTGTTTACACTCTGACTTTGCTTTTGTACGCATTGATGTATATATTCCACTACGTTACAGGTTACAGGTTCCCTATCTCCCTCCCCCCCTGCATGCTCTGCTCTCAGGTGTGTTATTTATGAGTCAGTCTGCTGGCCTGTGAATTTCTCTTCTCCATTTTATGCTCAACTCCTTCAGAACTCATTAGACTGTGAAGGGCAATCTGAAAGAGAGGGAAAGTGGCATTTTTTCCTCTTTTCCCTCTGCCTACAGCGAATACATATGGACGATGTTTTTTAAAGGTGGGCTGTGTCGCTTTCAGCAGAGGCAGGGAATGGTAACTGGGACAACATCGATCTGGATAACAAATCTGAGTGCTACAAGGAACAAAAGTGACAAGAAAAATACTGCTGGGCTCTATTTGCTGCTGAGACACTCCACTGGATTGTCTCAGGTGCTGTCTTTACCTCTCTCTCTCTTTTCACCTCTTAAAATGAACATTTCAGGTAACAACAGAGGCAGAAGCCTGCATAGAGTTTTAAAACATACTTATTTACAACTTAGCTTTTAGGCTATAAAACTGCATGGGCTAACAAAATGGCAAATAGGAAAAGAATGACGTTTAAGGTGACTGACATTTTTTTGTGTCAAAAAGAACACCAAGCAGGTATTACAGATGGTAAAAAACCCTAACTGAGTATACAACACAAACCCTACCAATTCAATTTTAAAAACAAAATCCATTTTCCATTGCAGCTGATAGTAAAAAAACGTTGGGCACCAATGTATTTTGGAGCAGAGTTAGGTTGCAAACACATTAGCAGTATCAGTGTTAAATATGTTGCTCAATCTCAAATTGAATTCTAAATTGTAATATTTATGAAATAGTTCCATTAACAATACTTTGGACACAGTGGTCTTGAACCACACACACATTCACAGTCATAATTAAATGCAAAATAAAGTAACTCTATACACCATGCACATACATAAGATAAAATAAAAACACAAAGATGTACAGTATGCACTTCACAATACCGAAAAACTACTACATTTTATTCTGGATTTCATCATATGTTCACAGTGTGTGTGTGTGTGTGTGTGTGTGTGTGTGTGGGACTGCAGGTCTTCACTGTGAGACAAGGGTCAACTTGTAAGATGAGCTGAAGGCAGAAAGAGAAAAACACGGGGTGGCTCGACTTGTGGCTCGTGCCACAAAGCATCTTGGGATTGGATCTGACCTCTGACCTCTGTAACAGCCACAGTCTCTCCCTCCACACTTTCTCTCTCTCAATGTAACACTAAAGCAGGAAAGATGTACAACAACATCTTAGCATTTAGAGTTTAGGCCAACAGTCAATCTTTTTTTGGATGTGTCTTTGGTTAGAAGCCTGAAATAAGGTCTCTGGAGCTGAAGAGATTTGAATGTTTTGTTCTACAACATAAAATATGTCATTAAATACCAAACTGGTGAATTTAAAACTGATGGTTGCTCACAAGTGTCTAAACGACTAAACGACATCACTCGCAATGTTAGCTGCCGTTAGCTTAGCAGTCATGTATGTAAACAAATAAATAACGTGGTGTAAATATATGGAGATTATCCTGCTTTGCCACAGAGATTATTTCCTGCACAAATCCAATGTAAAAATCCCAATCGGCTTTTGTCAAGGGAACCAAGGAGATGCTACCTTCAGGGTCCACTAAAGAAATACTTCATCTCTGTACCACACTTCAGCTTCTCTGTTCACCATCTCCCCTTTGTTAGCCACATTTCATTCACTTACACCTCCTCCTTTGCTTTCTCCTTCTTCTCTGATTTACTTTCACCTCCGCTCCCTCGCTCTCTTTCTACCTTATATATATATTTATTTAAATCTCTTATCATCTGTCAGGCAGGAAAACAGCCATTTGGGGTCCTGCCAACACCTATTTCACACACACACGCACATGCACACACACACACACACACACACACACACACACACACACACACACACTGGTCTAATATAGCTCTCAGCACAATCTCACACCATCTTCTCGTCCCCTCCCTCTCTCTATCATCTTCAGATCCCCCCGGCTTCCCTTCTGTGGTATCGCTTCCTTGCTTCCTTCCCTTCCTGCTTCCTTAATCCTTTCCTTTCCTCAGTTGCCTCCTTCTTTTCATCCTTTGCCTCTTGGTTAGTTGCTTCTGCCATCTTGCTTCCTCCCTCCTCCATCTTTCTATCTATTCGCAGTAATGAGAAAACAGGGACTGCTCAGCTGGCCTGTTTGTGTGTGTGTGTGTGTGTGTGTGTGTGTGTTTGTGTGTGTTTATAAGACTATGGGAATTGCATTTCAGATGGGTTCATTTGCCTTGGCGCAGCTCTGCTCTGGTACCTGTCAATTTGTGTGTGTTTGTGTGTGTTTGTGTGTGTGCGTGTGTGCGTGTGTGTGGCCTCTCCATCTCCTAGGTGATCTCTAATGTCACACACACTTACAGCCTTCTCTCTCTCAAACAATCAATCTCTGTCAGCATCTGTATGTGTGTGCAGGCATCTCCTTAAGGCATTTTTGACAGACATCTAACAGACTTTGCTGTGTGCACATGATGTTCTAAGTAGAGTATACAAAGTGTGTGTGTGTGTTTTTGCCTATTTAAGATGCCAGTGGCAGTCTTACAGTCGTCTTCCTTGTTCTGCTAGAGACCTGCCAGCAAATCCCTAATGAATCAGAGATATGTGTGTGTGTGTGTGTGTATGTGTGTGTATGTGTTTTCAAGTGCATGGCTGCAGTTATGTCCGTCAGTTGGAATTTGAGTGTGTGTGTGTACACAGTCATCAGTGTATTTTACTCAATTCTGTTCAAATGACTCTTATGTCACATGACAGCTTCCAATGTTTCAAGTTTTTTAAATTGTATTTGTCATACGAACATAGCTACAGTGTAGTTATGACGATGAAAATCTTAGGTCACAGGCTTCTCCAACAGAGCAACACAATAATACACATAAACAGAAAAATATAGTGCAAGTAAATATTAAAAAGTAAATACAAAAAGAAAAATAGTTTAAAAAAAGTGAAATAGTGAAATAAGAGTCTATATGCAAGCTATTGGAATGATATATTAGATAAATAGATACATAATTACTAAGTAGCAGATGAATGTTATGGATGTTGTTTCAGCAGTTCGCCGTCTGTGATCTGGCAGATGACGGTCGTGTCGTCAGCAAACTTCCCGATGGTGTTGGAGCTGTGTGTGGCCACGCAGTCGTGAGTGAACAGGGAGTAGAGGAGAGGGCTGAGCACGCAGCCTTGAGGGGCTCCGGTGTAGAGGATCAGGGTGGAGGATGTGATGTTTCCCACCCGCACTGCCTGGGGTCTGCCCGTCAGGAAGTTCAGGATCCAGTCACAGAGGGCGCTGTTGAGCCCGAGGTCTCTGAGCTTGATGACCAGCTTGGAGGGCACAATGGTATTGAAGGCTGAACTGTAATCAATGAACAGCATTCTCACATATGTGTTCCTCTGGTCCAGGTGTGTGAGGGCAGTGTGGATGGTGAGGGCTATGGATGCCGTGTGTGTGTGTGTGTGTGTGTGAGTGTGTGAGTGTGTGTACTTAATAAAGGACAAGCTGTGCTTAATGCCCAGAGTCTTTAACTTTTCCTCTCTAACTGAGTTGACAGCCAGCAGCTGAAGGCTCAATATGTGTGTGTGTGTGTGTGTATTTGTTTGTGTGTGTGTGTGTGCGTGTGTGCATGTGTGAATGTGTATGTGTGTGTGCACCAGACCTCTCTTTTTGAATTTGATGCTTTATGTAAATATATGTTGTAAATTGTCACTCAGCAGGATTTCTATTTAGTTCATTGAAAGTCTATATTTTCAGTGTTAAACAATCATCGCCTAATGGGTCGTAGTGTTGCTCTGAATTTCAAGTAGGCAACTACTTACTGACATTTTGTACGTGGGTGACATGCAAATAAACTACCTACTACCTAGAAGTTGAAGCGCATATTTTGGTGACACTATGCCGACTGATGGCGGCCAAATCAAGACATAAAGAGGCTTAAGATGTGAAATAGCCTTCCTCCGCTTTCTACTGCCAGCACCCTTCATCTTACCGCAGTCATCTTCAAACTCAGCCTACACATACACATACATTTGATAGTTTCATGAGTGCATCTTGCAAATTTGCGATGCTCTTACGATATCAAATCTGTCCATAGACAGAATCAGAAGTCCATTATTTGTCCCACAGCAAGGATATAGTTACTGCAAAGGAAGAGTGCAGAGAAAATAAAAGAGTAGATTAGTAAATCAAATAAATAGGCAAGCACACGTTAATAATATAAAATCAATACGTTCATATCCAAGGAAGACAAAATAAGTAGCAAGTAAAGTACAAAAGTATTAACACCAACGTTTTACTTTTTATGCATAATAACCCAATTCAGAATCATATATGAAATGACTGTATCACTGGAGAAATACATCCTATAATATACCTATGTTTATTTATTAGTTGGTTTTTATTATGTATTATATAATAATTGTAATCTGTAAAGAGACTAAAGCTGTCAGTAAAAAGGAACATATTGCTTTCAAAATGTAGTGTTGTAGAAGTATAAGATTTCATAAAATGATAATACTCAGGTAATATACAAGTAGCTCAAAAATGTGCACAATGCTAGAATAAACGTACTTCATTAGATGCCACCACTGCGACGTGGAAACTATACCGACATCACTGCCGAGAGGAAACACAAATGTGCAATATTTCTGCAATATATAAAGATTCAATGGAAAAATCCTATTGGTTTTTTTGTTCCCCTTGTGATGCTTACTTAAGGGTCGGCCTTCAAAAATACGGCATCACAACACCGTCCTACGTCAATGCAGCAAAGAGGAATCTTAACCTCCAGATGTAAGTAAAGACAAGATTTCTAAGTTGATGTTATATTGCTCTTTAATAATTATTTACAGGTGTGGCAACAATTATATGATCTATTAGTAACTACTGTCTATCAAATTGTAACGATTGTATGTATTACTTCATGAATTTACTTAACAGACTGTACGTTTGTCATGCTTTGCTTTCTGTTATTTTGTTCATGTATGTTGTCAGCCGTTGCTTTTGTCGGGATCGCCTTGAAAACGAGAAGGTGATCTCAGGGGTTTATCCTAATATTACATTTCTATTATCTTCGTTTTTACTCATGTTTTTAAATGGGATTTAATACAGCATGAAGGATAAGTGTGAAATTGTTGTTGTGTGACCTTCATTGGACTGACAGCTCATCAGGAGTAACTCAGACTGACAGGAGTTTGAATTCACTCTCAGTCTCACTCAAGGACGGTTTGAAAGGAAAAACAAGTTCGACCCGACGACTGTCCGCTGTGAAAACCTTTCAGCGACTCCCGTCAGACAAGAGAGGATTCAGTAGTTATTTATCTGTCCATGAGAAGCTCAGTCTAGAAATATTTGAGTCATTTTTCATTGACGTCCAAATATGATCACGATACAATTCCCTTTAAAAAGTTTATATTTCTCTAAAGTGAGTTAATCAACAGTGCAGGTAAACAAGAAATGCTCATTTGGACTTATGTAGCTTCATAGAATATAATGAATATCAAAATGAATTATGAACGGTCAAATTCAATGTTTTTGACAACTGCGATTACGTTCTTAAACCAAACTTGAATAATATGTATATTCATGGTATTTAAAAGGCACAACTTCTGATGATAAACAATCATTGTGGATGAAGCGTGTGCTGAAACAATCCCACTGGAAGCTGTTCATTATAACGTTCGTGTGTGTGTGTGTGTGTGTGTGGAAGGAAGGTTACACTCATATAGCCGTAGAGGATATACATCATGCGATGTGACTTTGACAATGATGCTGATTTACAATAACTGAACTCAAGTACATGATCTGAGTACTTCTACTTTTACTCAAGTACAAGATCTGAGTACTTGTGTACTGGTGACGTAAGGGCGTTGGCTGCAGGGGAAAGACTGCTTTATTGATTATGATTTGTATGTTTAAAATATCAAGAATACGTTTTGTCCTCACACTAACAGACACCCTTCAGACTGTCTCATCTCATTCATGTAATATTCATTTTTAGTTAGCATGTAGTTAGCATGTTGTTAGCATGTTGTTAGAGCAGCTGCAGCTATTATAATCAATAATATAAATAACTGTTAGCAATAAACACATGATGAGTCTGAGCCTGAGGTGAGAGCAGAGATCAGCTGAGAGTCATTTCACTCTGAAAACGGTCACTTACCAAGAGTTTAACGAGGAGGAAAACTTCTGCTTCACGACGGGAACAAAGTGAAAGTAACTTCAGAGAACAGGAAGGAGAGAAGTTGATGTGAATCATTGGCTCTACATCAGCTTTATCCTGTGGCAGCACATGGTATCACATCAAAAACGTTTTTCATTTTCAAAAATGCTTTTTATTAAATCAAATATATTATTTATCTCCAACTCATCTCATTGATCTATCAGATAATAAATGTTTTTCTATTTAAAATGTTTTTTTACTGATTTAAACAATATTTTATTGATTTAGGAAAATTATGTTATTAGCTAGTACACTGGCGCCATACTGTGGTATCACATCAAAACTACAGTCAGTGTTTAGAGTGCATATTAACCCTCCTGTTGTTTTCGTTTTCCCGCCCCTTACTTTGGTGTTCGCGGTCAAATTTGACCGGTCCTGTTTTAACTGCTATTACATTAATACAAAAACTATTAATCATCACCATGTGCGGTCATTTTTGACCAGGAACACCATGGGTGTTACAAAGTTGACTAAATCATCCAAAATTCAATGAAAGTGGTGATCAGCAATTTTATATGTTCAAATGTCGACTGTGAAGGATATCATAAAGCCTTTAAGGTGGGGTAGGTAAGTTTGAGAAACCGGCTCGAGATACACTTGTTGTTATATTCCATGGAATGCTCTTAACATCCCGATAGCAATGAATATCTGAAGTGCTTTGACAAAAAATCCATAAGAAAATGTCATCCGTGGAAGCCGTAGAACTGTAAAAACCACGACCAATCATCTGAGCCGGCCCGGCTAAAATAACTGGATGGCCTACCTGCCTGTCAGCCTTCCATCTGTGCACAAACTTATCTCGTGCCCTCATTGGTCATGTGCACGTTCGTGTGTGTTGGAGGAGGGGCTCTGTGAGGAAGTGGCAGATTTTTTCCGGCTGTGTATTTTCAAATTCTAGCGCACTCGAGCTGCTTTCTCCAAAATTACCTACCCCACCTTTAATGCAATCGAATGTAAAACAAAAAAGTTCTGATTGATGAAAGTAGTAAATCGGTCAGATATGACCCGAACACAACAGGAGGGTTAAAAGAGACTACGAATGAAACAAAATGAAATGCAAATGAGGATTAGATGTTATAAACAATTATAATAAAAAATAAATTAAACACAATTATTATTATTGAATTAATAATTAATACAGACATTAATTAATACATGCAGAAATTAATATAGTTATAAGTTAAATAATAGCTACATATGGAAATAAATAAGTGGAGAAAGGAACAATTAATTAACAAATAAAGATAGAAGTATATTTAGAAGGTTAGGACGTCTAACCTCATAAGCTTACAAAAAGGAATACATACATTAAAGTGAAATATATTCATACTCAGGACTTGTCTGGTAGTTTTAAGTCTCTGTGCTTTTTATCATAATATCGTTTTTGTCTTATCCTGCTTTTTTCCAGGCTGTCTTGTACAAACCCCTGAAGTTCCTTGAGCAAAACCGTATTAGTGTATGCAGGGGTGTCTGGTGGGTATTCTCTGGGTAGCAGCAGAACATCAAGGGGCCCTCAGAGGGGTCTAGCCAGGTTCAATTCTGCCGGAGTCACTCCAGTTGACTCATGGACTGCCGAATTGAGAGCGAAACGAAACTCTGGTAAATGTTTGTCCCAGTGTTTGTGATTTTCCCCGACATATGAAGCGATCATTGTTTCTAGGGTCCTGTTGATTCTCCGTGAGATTAGTTTGTGGATGGTATGCGGTGGTCATCCTTTGCTTTAGGTTCCAGGAGTCACAGGTTTCCTTAAAAACAGAGGAGACAAACTGTGCCCCTCGGTCCGATAGGATGAAATTTGGAACCCCCCAACGAGTGAGGATTTCCTCGGTGAGAACCTGGGATACCTTCTGGGCTGTTGCTTTCCTCAGTGGAAAAAGTTCCACCCACCTAGAGAAGTAATCCACAAATACCAAAAGGTATATTGTGGATTATTATAAGGTATTATATTCAGCTTTATGTAACTGACACAGAATCTAGGTTTTCCACTTTTTTTTAATCAAAACTACAGGTGAAGCCCAAGCTGATGAGGATGGTTCAAAGATATTGGCTACCAGCATCTCATCAACTAGCTCCTTTATGATTATTTGCTTGGGTGGGGAGACTCGGTAGGGTTTTTGTTTTATTGGAAGATCCTGTGTTAGAAATATCTTGTGGCTAAGCACGTCCGTACAACCAAGACTGGAAGTGCACACATCCTCATTATGCGTCAATTTTCCGAGGAACCTTGATTTTCCAGTTTCATCCAGTTGAGCATTTTTTACTGCAGTGATGCGTAAATCCAGATCACACACCATGCTTGAACAAGACTGTTCTAAGGGGCCCACAGCTGAAAAAAATGAGACGCTGGCCTTTCTGGACCATTCTGTCTGGTACCCTGGATCTGGTAGGAAGTAATATGTCAGTGTTTTATCTGATTTAAACCAGTACGAGTTATCCGCAACATTTATTTGAAGTCCGCTGAGGCGAAGAAAATCCAGTCCCACAACTGCAGGGAATGCAAGTGTCTGGGATGACAAGACAACAGCAGGTAAGGAGTGTGGTCCTGCAATGTCATTTCGACTTCACACCATCCTAACGGCTGCCATGCTCCTCCACCTGCCAAGTACAAGGGACGCCCATTCCAGGGCTTTAAGCTTTTACTTTTTTCATTCACTCTTACCCAGAACTCCTCATTCACTTTTAATTAACCATTTTGGATTCCCCCCATCATTTAAGGTCTTTTTATTGATTCCATTTCCAACACATACACGCCCCCTTCCAGAGACCCTGGGCTGGGGAGATCTGCTTTTAAACTCTTTTTCATACTCTGCCGCCGTCCCGTGGTCCAGCCCCGACCTGCACTTTTTAACCAGTCTTTTAACACAGTCTTGTTTTAATAGAGCTTTTACAACGCTTTTAAAGGGTTTTTACAAGGTCTTTTTAGGGTTTTTAGATCGTTACGCTTTTCCATAACCTAACCCAACTCCTTCATAATGTATTTAGACAAGTCATTTTTTTTGTCTAAATTTATATTTTGGGGGCCTAGAAATCCATTGGTCTTGTCCAAATTACAATAATATGATTACATAATTACACAAAAGATCTGGGGGGGAAAAAAACATTTTTGACTGTTTGCACTCATCCTAATTTTCGGCCTTGATGTAACAACATTCATAATTAAGTAAATGTAACACCCTTTTCACCCCGGTTACACTTTTCATTTTCCCTGTACGGTGGGCGCTGTAAGTGATGAAAGTGGGGGGTGTTGGCTTATCAGGCGCCCGCAGCTCACAGCCAAAGTGGGCGTGGGAGCGAGCGAGAGAGATAAATGCAATTTATGTAAACAAATATTTCCAAGGCACTCCTTTTATAATTATTGGGATAAACAGGTTTGAAATCCTTTCTATGTATACTATAGGACAGTAAACCAAACATATCGTTTAAAACTTGAGATATAAAAATATGCATAAATAAATGTTAACTAGGTAAAATAAGATATGAATGAACAACAAAAATAAAATAAGTTTTAACTGCAGTGGTTATTTGTTCCCCCTTTCTTGAGCAGTGCATCGTTTTATAACATTGTAAACATACACTGAATTTGGTCCAAATACTCCTAGTAAATGTTATCCCAAAAAAAAATGCTCCCAAAAAGTGTCATCCTGTTTGTGTAATGTTTGCTCAGATCTACAGTTCTTTAGAATTATTGCTGTGGATCCACACCTGACAGATCCTCCTCCTCTGCAGGTCCAATATGGCGGCGAAAGCTGTGAACAAACCTCCCTCAGCTCACCCAAGCAGAGTGCATGGAAACACTCGGGCTAACAGTGGTGGGCCGTCCTCTGATCAGCATGATCCAGGACTATACACCCCCTGCCAAGACCACGGAGCTCCACCCCAACCCCCCCACCCCCACTTCCAACCCCCAACCCCCCACTTCCAACACCACCTCCCTGGCCGGCCTGTCTTCTACGTCCATGCTCCACCCCCACCCCCTTTCCACCCCTACCAGTGGCCCATGCCCTTCTCCTATAACCCCTTTGCTGGCTTCCCAGGAATGGGTGAGTCTTGAGTTTTTACATTTTGCTGGAAACATTTAAAAATTCAGGTTTTTTTGTTCTATATTTTAGGTGAAAGCCAAAAGCTGGGTTCAGTTAGTTTGATGCAAGTCATGGACACAATAACATGAACACTACAACATTTATTATCCAACACCAGAGATGGAAGAAGTACTCAGATCTTGTACTTGAGTAAATGTACCAGAGTGTAGGAATACTCTGTTACAGTAAAAGTATCAGCATCAAAATATAGTTAAAGTAGCGACAGTAAAAGTAGTCATTGTGCAGATTGGTCCATTTCAGAATAATATGATATGTTTTATAATGATTGATCATTAAAGTGTTCTCAAAGCTGGTAAAGGTGCAGCTAGTTTGAATGACTTTGTATACTGCAGGGTAGCTTGTGAATTTACTCCAGGTGGAACTAAAGTCTGATTTAACACTTTATTATATTTCACATCATTCATCATCCACATCTGTGAAGTAACTAAAGGGATTGAGTAACTGTATAAATAAAAGTTGAGTAAAAATACAAAGTAGCAGAAATGTAAATACTCAATTAAAGTACTAGTATCTCAAAAGTTTGCTTGATTAAATGTTCTTGGTTACTGTACATCACTGTTGAACACAATGGTCTTATACTGCATGTATGAGACTTTGCTTTAACTTTTTTTATATACATAGCAAAAACAAATACATGATATGCAAAAAGTGCAAAAGAGCAAGAGCAGCATACACAAGTATTTACCACATGGCAATACAATATAGCAGCTACGACATATAAAGTGCAAGAGAAGATACCCCCGTGTTAAAGTGCATTTAGCGGTGATTGCACGTCTGTTTGTTTCTCATCCATTCTTTGAGTTGACCTTTAAAACTATTGAGAGTGGGACAATCCCATATCTCAGTTGGGAGGCTATTCCAGAAAGAGCTGCCTTTAATGGAGAGGACATTTTGTCCAAAAGTGGTCCGTCTACGGGGGACTTCACAGTCTCCTCTGGTTTCTGACCGAGTGCAGCGTCCAGTGTCTCTCAAGTTTTCCTTTTGAAGGAAATGAGTGCCCCATTGTTTTACTGTGCCATTCACATTGTATCCACACTTTCTATAAGCCTTTCCACTTTTGGTGTTCTTCCAGCGTTAAAGTGAGGAGGTTTGAAACTGTACACTATTTATTCCTGTTTTCCATGGTTCTACAGGGTTATCTGGTGTGAGGTTTTAGAGTCGTCTTAATCAAGTTAATGTACCTGAAAATACTTGGAATTGTTTGTGGTGATACCCCTTGAGATACTGCAGACCACAGGAGAATGACACAGGCTTTGAAAAAACACAATCATACGATCTCACAGACGGGAAAACAAAAAGACAGAAAGTGAAACTAGACAAGACACAAAGAGAAAATAATTTCAAAATAAAACAGGAAATATTAAACACCAGCATCATGACACCTATTGATCATGGGCATTGGACAGTGAAATTGATAGGCTTAGCATAGAATACATCTCCATTCAGACATATTGTGATTATGAATAGTGTTTAATATATCTTTAGAATAAATTGTAAGGCATATTAAGCACAAGCCTGTAAAAGTTTGAATGGGAAATGTTTATTTGCTCATGTTATTTTTATCATGCTGTTATTTTAGTATTTTGATATTAATCAGGGTAAAGGCTCACTTTCATTCATGTCATGTGATCGCTGGGCAGTCTTTGTAGCGGTGATGGTGGCCATGCACATTTATAAACCAGCTCATATTAAACAGCCAGTTAATACAGTATATTAGTGTCGGGATGGTTTAATCTCTGTGTTTTATCACAATGTAATCTCACAATATTTCTTCTAATTGTCTTTTTCTCCTATAGATTTAAGAAAAAAAATGCAGAGGTGGAATAAGTACTGCATTCAAAGTTGAACTTAAGTAGAAGAACAAAAGTATTAGCACCAACCTATACTTTAAGTACCAAAAGCAAAGTACTCGTCATGCAGTTTGGCACAAATAAGAACCATATAGTTTATTATTAATGTGTTCATAATTTAATGTTGCACTTAAACTGTAAAAGTGGGGTTAATGGTAATGATGTTACCTTACACATCTTAACTTAGCTAATGTATATGTTGTATTATAATCTAACTCTGCAAATCAAATAGTTACATATGTGAAATAAATGTAGTGGGTAAAACATTTGCCTACAAAATGTAAAATTCTAAAGTACAGTACTCATTGTACATTTTTGTATAATGACAATAAAGGCTTTCTATTCTCTCATTTTTTTTCAGTACAGCACTTGTGTAAATTGTGTTGGTGAGATTCCACCACTGGCCAAATGAAGGTCATAGCAGTGATCCCTATACGTCTGTATACATGTAACATTGAGATGTATATTAAAATAGGCCTCAATAAAGTGTAGGGAGGCCCATGTTAAAACAAACATCATTGATGTTGCAAACAATATCAAGCTACAGTTGCAAAGAGATTAAACACATGCTAGCTAGCTGTTGTTAGCACGAGGATTCATTGGGAACCGTCAGAATATCACGTTGTGTAAATGTAAAAAATAACGTACAAATAGACCGATTTATCTTTTGAAAGAGATGATTCAGTCACAAGTCAGACATTGGCAAACATTTCAATTTTGGATTAATTATTATTTCAGCAGTAGCTATAGTTATGTAGTACCTATTAGGACTAGTGGTGGTAAGTACATTTACTCAGGCGCTGTACTTAAGTACACAGTTGAGGTATTTGCACTTTACCTGAGTATTTTCATTTTTATGATATGTACAACTACTCTACATTACGTACTTTTTATAATTATTTACTAATTACTTTATAAATATTTCAGATGTTGAAATAAGACAGAATAAACCACCCATCATATTGTTTGGTATATTGTTTTTGAAAAGATATTTCACAGCTCCAGCTTCTTGAATGTGACGATATGCTCCTTTTGCTTTAAAATATTTGAATATTTTAGTTTTTCTGCAATAACTACTTTTACACCTTAGATTATAAGTACATGTTCCTAATCATACTTGCATTCTTTTACTTAAGTATGCAGTACTCAAGTAAAGGATCTGAATACTTGTTTTACCTTTGATTAGGACCCAGTTTATCTAATCAGACATCAGTCACTGTTAATTAATCTGTATTCACCTCATTTCACTGCCGTAGGAGTACACACACTGCAGGGGCCATTCACCTTCACACACACATCATTTTACATTCAACTTTAAATCCACTTCAAATGACACTGCTCGACTTCATCTGATATTTCAACATGGTGTTGACAGTGACCCGAGAGGACAGAACAATCCAGAACTTAATGAGCGGTAGTTTATGCCTTACAAGTGAGGGCGTTTGATTATTCTAGAAACTACCCCCAGGTAGTGCTTGAAGTGTGGGGGAAAAGGGCCAGTCCTACTTTATTGACATGCATTCTGGGTATAGTAACTACAATTGACCAGAGTACACTAAGCACTAGGCTACATGAATAAAGATAACCTTCCACTTAAACGGGAGAATAAAAAACAGACAAACACAAGTGTATAAACCATAAAAGCCCCATTGGAGCAGCAGCCACACTCCATACAGTCTGGGCCCCCAGGGGTCTCGTTTGTCCAAACCTGCCTGGTTTTATTCCAGTCTGAATGTGTTAGAATGCGTGGAAAAAGGTAGGACCCAAATGCAGAATACAAAAAAAAGGTAAAAAGGTCTAGGAACAAAAAGCGAGCTTTATTTTAAAAGCTGATGAACAAAAACATGGCATGAATCAAACAGGTAGCAACAACACAAGAACTGACCGTGACCAACATGGAGGGAGACAGGAAAGACAATGAACCGACAAGGAACACAGGGGAAGAACCCCTGACGCAATTCCCCCTGAGCCCATTAACACTCTGCCCTGAAATAAAATCTCTTTATGAACAAACATTAATATTTATCCAGTTTTATTTGTTAACGGACAATTGTTCCATTTAAGATTGAAAAAAAGTTAAAGATAAATACAAAAAATAATAAAATATTTTTATAAAATAAAGAGTTGAAGTAATGATAGTATATTTTAATGATAGTAATTTTAATTATAGTAAATAATAGTCCACAAAACACATTAATTTCCTTTAAAAACAGTCTCTTTAATATACGTTTCATCAGGTAACATCATGTAAAATGTAGAAATCATAATCATTTTTGTAACACCCACCCTCCACCTATAAAGCTTCAGATCATTTAGATTTACATGATATGAAAATGGCTATATATAAAGCACTTAAATATTTGATAAGGAACAACAATAAGAGCAGAACATCGTGAACAGTCACCCAGTCTCCCTGCTGCTCGGGAGTTGTCGGGGGACGGCTAGTAGGAGCTACCTCTTGCCGGTCCGCACCGACTAACATGGGCTTTACTGTAGCTGAGTTACTTTCTAAAATGCGGAGCCGGGCTTCTATGGCTATGATTCCCGCCTCCAACCTAACAACTATACTACATTTAACACATGTATCGGTACCAGTAAAGGAGGTAGGGAAGTAACCAAACATGAGACAGGTAGAGCAGGAAATAGCACCCGAGGGTGGGGAAGGAGCCATGGCTAGCTATCAAGCTAAAGTAGCTACCGTTAGTAAACCCGAAAAGAGTGTAGGCAACTGTGGAGTTACAGTCGCTAAGAGAAGGAGAGTTGTGGGTGCTTAAGCTGTAGTAACGTGTGATTACAACGTCAGGCAGTTGCCGTGATCAAGAGTTTTAAAACGAGTTAAGATAATATAAGCTATCAGCAGCAGAACAGGCACACAGGATACCCAGAGGTGACAACCGGAAGTTACAACACGCTTACCGCAACAGTGAGGGTCCGTGTAGGGTCCGTGATTATGACCTACTCAATAACTCAGCTCAGAGTATGCTTTGCGACGTGCATGTCCCCTCGCTCTGAGTGTTCTCTTGAGGTGTCTTTCACTTATGTGAAACCCGTGCCTATTGCCAAGCACTGATGTTATATCTTTATATTTACATACAAAAAACCCCTTCGCGAGATCTCGCAAAACCCCTTCGCGAGATCTCGCGAGATCTCGCAAAACCCCTTCGCGAGATCTCGCAAAAGATCTCGCGAGATCTCGCAAAACCCCTTCGCGAGATCTCGCAAAACCCCTTCGCGAGATCTCGCGAGATCCCGCAAAACCCCTTCGCGAGATCTCGCAAAAACCCCTTCGCGAGATCTCGCGAGATCTCGCAAAACCCTTCGCGAGATCTCGCAAAAGATCTCGCGAGATCTCGCAAAACCCCTTCGCGAGATCTCGCGAGATCTCGCAAAACCCCTTCGCGAGATCTCGCGAGATCCCGCAAACCCCTTCGCGAGATCTCGCGAGATCCCGCAAAACCCCTTCGCGAGATCTCGCGAGATCCCGCAAAACCCCTTCGCGAGATCTCGCGAGATCCCGCAAAACCCCTTCGCGAGATCTCGCGAGATCCCGCAAAACCCCTTCGCGAGATCTCGCGAGATCTCGCAAAACCCCTTCGCGAGATCTCGCGAGATCCCGCAAAACCCCTTCGCGAGATCTCGCAAAACCCCTTCGCGAGATCTCGCGAGATCCCGCAAACCCCCGCGAGATCTCGCGAGATCCCGCAAAACCCCTTCGCGAGATCTCGCGAGATCCCGCAAAACCCCTTCGCGAGATCTCGCAAAACCCCTTCGCGAGATCTCGCGAGATCCCGCAAAACCCCTTCGCGAGATCTCGCAAAAGATCTCGCGAGATCTCGCAAAACCCCTTCGCGAGATCTCGCGAGATCCCGCAAAACCCCTTCGCGAGATCTCGCAAAACCCCTTCGCGAGATCTCGCAAAACCCCTTCGCGAGATCTCGCAAAACCCCTTCGCGAGATCTCGCGAGATCCCGCAAAACCCCTTCGCGAGATCTCGCGAGATCCCGCAAAACCCCTTCGCGAGATCTCGCGAGATCCCGCAAAACCCCTTCGCGAGATCTCGCGAGATCCCGCAAAACCCTTCGCGAGATCTCGCGAGATCCCGCAAAACCCCTTCGCGAGATCTCGCAAAACCCCTTCGCGAGATCTCGCGAGATCCCGCAAAACCCCTTCGCGAGATCTCGCAAAACCCTTCGCGAGATCTCGCGAGATCCCGCAAAACCCCTTCGCGAGATCTCGCGAGATCTCGCAAAACCCCTTCGCGAGATCTCGCGAGATCCCGCAAAACCCCTTCGCGAGATCTCGCAAAACCCCTTCGCGAGATCTCGCGAGATCCCGCAAAACCCCTTCGCGAGATCTCGCGAGATCCCGCAAAACCCCTTCGCGAGATCTCGCGAGATCTCGCAAAACCCCTTCGCGAGATCTCGCGAGATCCCGCAAAACCCCTTCGCGAGATCTCGCAAAACCCCTTCGCGAGATCTCGCGAGATCCCGAAAACCCCTTCGCGAGATCTCGCGAGATCCCGCAACAAACCCCTTCGCGAGATCTCGCGAGATCCCGCAAAACCCCTTCGCGAGATCTCGCAAAACCACTTCGCGAGATCTCGCGAGATCTCGCAAAACCCCTTCGCGAGATCTCGCAAAACCCCTTCGCGAGATCTCGCGAGATCTCGCAAAACCCCTTCGCGAGATCTCGCAAAAGATCTCGCGAGATCTCGCAAAACCCCTTCGCGAGATCTCGCAAAACCCCTTCGCGAGATCTCGCGAGATCCCGCAAAACCCTTCGCGAGATCTCGCAAAACCCCTTCGCGAGATCTCGCAAAACCCCTTCGCGAGATCTCGCGAGATCCCGCAAAACCCCTTCGCGAGATCTCGCAAAACCCTTCCGAGATCTCGCGAGATCCCGCAAAACCCCTTCGCGAGATCTCGCAAAACCCCTTCGCGAGATCTCGCGAGATCTCGCAAAACCCCTTCGCGAGATCTCGCGAGATCTCGCAAAACCCCTTCGCGAGATCTCGCGAGATCCCGCAAAACCCCTTCGCGAGATCTCGCAAAAACCCCTTCGCGAGATCTCGCGAGATCCCGCAAAACCCCTTCGCGAGATCTCGCGAGATCCCGCAAAACCCCTTCGCGAGATCTCGCGAGATCCGCAAAACCCTTCGCGAGATCTCGCGAGATCCCGCAAAACCCCTTCGCGAGATCTCGCAAAACCCCTTCGCGAGATCTCGCGAGATCCCGCAAAACCCCTTCGCGAGATCTCGCAAAACCCCTTCGCGAGATCTCGCGAGATCCCGCAAAAACCCCTTCGCGAGATCTCGCAAAACCCCTTCGCGAGATCTCGCAAAACCCTTCGCGAGATCTCGCGAGATCCGCAAAACCCTTCGCGAGATCTCGCAAAACCCCTTCGCGAGATCTCGCAAAACCCCTTCGCGAGATCTCGCGAGATCCCGCAAAACCCCTTCGCGAGATCTCGCAAAACCCCTTCGCGAGATCTCGCGAGATCTCGCAAAACCCCTTCGCGAGATCTCGCAAAACCCCTTCGCGAGATCTCGCAAAACCCCTCCGCGAGATCTCGCAAAACCCCTTCGCGAGATCTCGCGAGATCTCGCAAAACCCCTTCGCGAGATCTCGCAAAAGATCTCGCGAGATCTCGCAAAACCCTTCGCGAGATCTCGCAAAACCCCTTCGCGAGATCTCGCAAAACCCCTTCGCGAGATCTCGCGAGATCCCGCAAAACCCCTTCGCGAGATCTCGCAAAAACCCCTTCGCGAGATCTCGCAAAACCCCTTCGCGAGATCTCGCGAGATCCCGCAAAACCCCTTCGCGAGATCTCGCAAAACCCCTTCGCGAGATCTCGCGAGATCTCGCAAAACCCCTTCGCGAGATCTCGCAAAACCCCTTCGCGAGATCTCGCAAAACCCCTCCGCGAGATCTCGCAAAACCCCTTCGCGAGATCTCGCGAGATCTCGCAAACCCCTCCGCGAGATCTCGCGAGATCTCGCGAGATCTCGAAAAACCCCTCCGCGAGATCTCGCAAAACCCCTTCGCGAGATCTCGCGAGATCTCGCAAAACCCCTCCGCGAGATCTCGCAAAACCCCTTCGAGAGATCTCGCAAAAACCCTCCGCGAGATCTCGCAAAACCCCTTCGGAGATCTCGCGAGATCTCGCAAAACCCCTTCGCGAGATCTCGCAAAACCCCTTCGCGAGATCTCGCAAAACCCCTTCGCGAGATCTCGCAAAACCCCCCGCGAGATCTCGCAAAACCCCTTCGCGAGATCTCGCGAGATCTCGCAAAACCCCTTCGCGAGATCTCGCAAAACCCCTCCGCGAGATCTCGCGAGATCTCGCAAAACCCCTCCGCGAGATCTCGCAAAACCCCTTCGCGAGATCTCGCAAAACCCCTCCGCGAGATCTCGCAAAACCCTCCGCGAGATCTCGCAAAACCCTTCGCGAGATCTCGCGAGATCTCGCAAAACCCCTTCGCGAGATCTCGCAAAACCCCTTCGCGAGATCTCGCAAAACCCCTTCGCGAGATCTCGCAAAACCCCTTCGCGAGATCTCGCGAGATCTCGCAAAACCCCTTCGCGAGATCTCGCAAAACCCCTCCGCGGATCTCGCGAAACCCCTCCGCGAGATCTCGCGAAACCCCTTCGCGAGATCTCGCGAGATCTCGCAAAACCCCTCCGCGAGATCTCGCAAAACCCCTTAGCGAGATCTCGCGAGATCTCGCAAAACCCCTCCGCGAGATCTCGCAAAACCCTTCGCGAGATCTCGCGAGATCCCGCAAAACCCCTTCGCGAGATCTCGCAAAACCCCTTCGCGAGATCTCGCAAAACCCCTTCGCGCGTTCTCGCGAGATCTCGCAAAACCCCTCCGCGAGATCTCGCAAAACCCCTTTCCGAGATCTCGCAAAAGATCTCGCGAGATCTCGCAAAACCCCTTCGCGAGATCTCGCAAAACCCTCCGCGAGATCTCGCGAGAGGGGGTGCGAGATCTCGCGAGATCTCGCAAAACCCCTTCGCGAGATCTCGCAAAACCCCTTCACGAGATCTCGCGAGATCTCGCAAAACCCCTTCGCGAGATCTCGCGAGATCTCGCAAACCCCTCCGCGAGATCTCGCAAAACCCCTTCGCGAGATCTCGCGAGATCTCGCAAAACCCCTTCGCGAGATCTCGCAAAACCCCTTCGCGAGATCTCGCGAGATCTCGCAAAACCCCTCCGCGAGATCTCGCAAAACCCCTTCGCGAGATCTCGCGAGATCTCGCAAAACCCCTTCGCGAGATCTCGCAAAACCCCTTCGCGAGATCTCGCGAGATCTCGCAAAACCCCTTCGCGAGATCTCGCGAGATCTCGCAAAACCCCTCCGCGAGATCTCGCAAAAACCCCTTCGCGAGATCTCGCGAAACCCCTCCGCGAGATCTCGCGAGATCTCGCGAAACCCCTCCGCGAGATCTCGCAAAACCCCTCCGCGAGATCCCGCGAGATCTCGCGAGATCTCGCAAAACCCCTCCGCGAGATCTCGCAAAACCCCTTCGCGAGATCTCGCGAGATCTCGCAAAACCCCTTCGCGAGATCTCGCGAGATCTCGCAAAACCCCTCGCGAGATCTCGCAAAACCCCTTCGCGAGATCTCGCAAAACCCCTCCGCGAGATCTCGCGAGATCTCGCAAAACCCCTCCGCGAGATCTCGCAAAACCCCTCCGCGAGATCTCGCAAAACCCCTTCGCGAGATCTCGCGAGATCTCGCAAAACCCCTCCGCGAGATCTCGCAAAACCCCTCCGCGAGATCTCGCAAAACCCCTTCGCGAGATCTCGCAAAACCCCTCCGCGAGATCTCGCAAAACCCCTTCGCGAGATCTCGCAAAACCCCTCCGCGAGATCTCGCAAAACCCCTTCGCGAGATCTCGCAAAAGATCTCGCGAGATCTCGCAAAACCCCTTCGCGAGATCTCGCAAAACCCCTCCGCGAGATCTCGCAAAACCCCTTCGCGAGATCTCGCGAGATCTCGCAAAACCCCTCCGCGAGATCTCGCAAAACCCCTTCGCGAGATCTCGCAAAACCCCTCCGCGAGATCTCGAGAGAGGGGGTGCGAGATCTCGCGAGATCTCGCAAAACCCCTTCGCGAGATCTCGCGAGAGGGGGTGCGAGATCTCGCGAGATCTCGCAAAACCCTTCGCGAGATCTCGCAAAACCCCTTCACGAGATCTCGCGAGATCTCGCAAAACCCCTCCGCGAGATCTCGCAAAACCCCTTCGCGAGATCTCGCGAGATATCGCAAACCCCTCCGCGAGATCTCGCAAAACCCTTCGCGAGATCTCGCAAAACCCTTCGCGAGATCTCGCAAAACCCCTCCGCGAGATCTCGCAAAACCCCTTCGCGAGATCTCGCAAAACCCCTTCGCGAGATCTCGCAAAACCCCTCCGCGAGATCTCGCAAAACCCCTTCGCGAGATCTCGCGAGATCTCGCAAAACCCCTTCGCGAGATCTCGCGAGATCTCGCAAAACCCCTTCGCGAGATCTCGCAAAACCCCTTCGCGAGATCTCGCGAGATCTCGCAAAACCCCTTCGCGAGATCTCGCGAGATCTCGCAAAACCCCCGCGAGATCTCGCAAAACCCCTCCGCGAGATCTCGAAAACCCCTTCGCGAGATCTCGCGAGATCTCGCAAAACCCCTTCGCGAGATCTCGCAGATCTCGCGAAACCCCTTCGCGAGATCTCGCGAGATCTCGCGAAACCCCTCAGCGAGATCTCGCAAACCCCTTCGCGAGATCTCGCAAAACCCCTCCGCGAGATCTCGCGAGATCTCGCAAAACCCTCCGCCGAGAGTCTCGCAAAACCCCTCCGCGGAGATCTCGCAAAACCCCTCCGCGAGATCTCGCGAGATCTCGCAAAACCCCTCCGCGAGATCTCGCAAAACCCCTCCGCGAGATCTCGCAAAACCCCTCCGCGAGATCTCGCAAAACCCCTCCGCGAGATCTCGCAAAACCCCTTCGCGAGATCTCGCAAACCCCTCCGCGATATCTCGCAAAACCCCTTCGCGAGATCTCGCAAAAGATCTCGCGAGATCTCGCAAAACCCCTTCGCGAGATCTCGCAAAACCCCTTCGCGAGATCTCGCAAAACCCCTCCGCGAGATCTCGCGAGAGGGGGTGCGAGATCTCGCGAGATCTCGCAAAAACCCCTTCGCGAGATCTCGCGAGAGGGGTGCGAGATCTCGCGAGATCTCGCAAAACCCCTTCGCGAGATCTCGCAAAACCCCTTCACGAGATCTCGCGAGATCTCGCAAAACCCCTCCGCGAGATCTCGCAAAACCCCTTCGCGAGATCTCGCGAGATCCTCGCAAAACCCCTCCGCGAGATCTCGCAAACCCCTTCGCGAGATCTCGCAAAACCCCTTCGCGAGATCTCGCAAAACCCCTTCGCGAGATCTCGCGAGATCTCGCAAAACCCCTTCGCGAGATCTCGCGAGATCTCGCAAAACCCCTTCGCGAGATCTCGCAAAACCCCTTCGCGAGATCTCGCAAAACCCCTTCGCGAGATCTCGCAAAACCCCTCCGCGAGATCTCGCGAAACCCCTTCGCGAGATCTCGCGAGATCTCGCAAAACCCCTCCGCGAGATCTCGCAAAACCCCTCCGCGAGATCTCGCAAAACCCCTTCGCGAGATCTCGCAAAACCCCTTCGCGAGATCTCGCGAGATCTCGCAAAACCCCTTCGCGAGATCTCGCGAGATCTCGCGAGATCTCGCGAGATCTCGCGAGATCTCGCGAGATCTCGCAAAACCCCTCCGCGAGATCTCGCAAAACCCCTTCGCGAGATCTCGCGAGATCTCGCAAAACCCCTTCGCGAGATCTCGCAAAACCCTTCGCGAGATCTCGCGAGATCTCGCGAAACCCCTCTGCGAGATCTCGCGAGATCTCGCGAAATCCTCCGCGAGATCTCGCAAAACCCCTCCGCGAGATCTCGCGAGATCTCGCAAAACCCCTCCGCGAGATCCCGCGAGATCTCGCGAGATCTCGCAAAACCCCTTCGCGAGATCTCGCGAGGTGGGGGTGCGAGATCTCGCGAGATCTCGCAAAACCCCTTCGCGAGATCTCGCAAAACCCCTCCGCGAGATCTCGCGAGAGGGGTGAGATCTCGCGAGATCTCGCAAAACCCCTTCGCGAGATCTCGCAAAAGATCTCGCGAGATCTCGCAAAACCCCTTCGCGAGATCTCGCAAAACCCCTCCGCGAGATCTCGCGAGAGGGGTGCGAGATCTCGCAGAGGGGTTTCGCGAGATCTCGCGAAGGGGTTTTTGCGAGATCTCGCGAAGGGGTTTTTGCGAGATCTCGCGAGATCTCGCGAAGGGGTTTTGCGAGATCTCGCGGAGGGGTTTTGCGAGATCTCGCGAGATCTCGCGAGATCTCGCGAGATCTCGCGAAGGGGTTTTGCGAGATCTCGCGAATCTCGCGAAGGGGTTTTGCGAGATCTCGCGAAGGGGTTTTGCGAGATCTCGCGGAGGGGTTTTGCGAGATCTCGCGGAGGGGTTTTGCGAGATCTCGCGAGATCTCGCGAAGGGGTTTTCGCGAGATCTCGCGGAGGGGTTTTGCGAGATCTCGCGAAGGGGTTTTGCGAGATCTCGCGAAGGGGTTTTGCGAGATCTCGCGAGATCTCGCGAAGGGGTTTTGCGAGATCTCGCGAGATCTCGCGAAGGGGTTTTGCGAGATCTCGCGAAGGGGTTTTGCGAGATCTCGCGAAGGGGTTTTGCGAGATCTCGCGGAGGGGTTTTGCGAGATCTCGCGAGATCTCGCGAAGGGGTTTTGCGAGATCTCGCGGAGGGGTTTTGCGAGATCTCGCGAGATCTCGCAAAACCCCTTCGCGAGATCTCGCAAAACCCCTCCGCGAGATCTCGCGAGAGGGGTGCGAGATCTCGCGAGAGGGGGTGCGAGATCTCGCGAGATCTCGCAAAACCCCTTCGCGAGATCTCGCGAGAGGGGGTGCGAGATCTCGCGAGATCTCGCGAGAGGGGGTGCGAGATCTCGCGAGATCTCGCAAAACCCCTTCGCGAGATCTCGCGAGAGGGTGCGAGATCTCGCGAGATCTCGCAAAACCCCTTCGCGAGATCTCGCAAAACCCCTTCACGAGATCTCGCGAGATCTCGCAAAACCCCTCGCGAGATCTCGCAAAACCCCTTCGCGAGATCTCGCGAGATCTCGCAAAACCCCTTCGCGAGATCTCGCGAGATCTCGCAAAACCCCTCCGCGAGATCTCGCAAAACCCCTCGCGAGATCTCGCAAAACCCCTTCGCGAGATCTCGCAAAAGATCTCGCGAGATCTCGCAAAACCCCTTCGCGAGATCTCGCAAACCCCTCCGCGAGATCTCGCGAGAGGGGGTGCGAGATCTCGCGAGATCTCGCAAAACCCCTTCGCGAGATCTCGCGAGAGGGGTGCGAGATCTCGCGAGATCTCGCAAAACCCCTTCGCGAGATCTCGCGAGATGCGAGATCTCGCGAGATCTCGCAAAACCCCTTCGCGAGATCTCGCAAAACCCCTTCACGAGATCTCGCGAGATCTCGCAAAACCCCTCGCGAGATCTCGCAAAACCCCTTCGCGAGATCTCGCGAGATCTCGCAAAACCCCTCCGCGAGATCTCGCAAAACCCCTTCGCGAGATCTCGCGAGATCTCGCAAAACCCCTTCGCGAGATCTCGCAAAACCCCTCGCGAGATCTCGCGAGATCTCGCAAAACCCCTTCGCGAGATCTCGCAAAACCCTTCGCGAGATCTCGCGAGATCTCGCAAAAACCCCTTCGCGAGATCTCGCGAGATCTCGCAAACCCCTTCGCGAGATCTCGCGAGATCTCGCAAAACCCCTTCGCGAGATCTCGCAAAACCCCTTCGCGAGATCTCGCGAGATCTCGCAAAACCCCTTCGCGAGATCTCGCAAAACCCCTCCGCGAGATCTCGCGAGATCTCGCAAAACCCCTTCGCGAGATCTCGCGAGATCTCGCAACCCCTTCGCGAGATCTCGCGAGATCTCGCAAAACCCCTTCGCGAGATCTCGCAAAACCCCTTCGCGAGATCTCGCGAGATCTCGCAAAACCCTTCGCGAGATCTCGCAAAACCCCGCGAGATCTCGCGAGATCTCGCAAAACCCTTCGCGAGATCTCGCGAGATCTCGCAAAACCCCTTCGCGAGATCTCGCAAAACCCCTTCGCGAGATCTCGCAAAACCCCTTCGCGAGATCTCGCAAAACCCCTCGCGAGATCTCGCAAAACCCCTTCGCGAGATCTCGCAAAACCCTTCGCGAGATCTCGCGAGATCTCGCAAAACCCCTCGCGAGATCTCGCAAAACCCCTTCGCGAGATCTCGCAAAACCCCTTCGCGAGATCTCGCGAGATCTCGCAAAACCCCTTCGCGAGATCTCGCGAGATCTCGCAAAACCCTTCGCGAGATCTCGCAAAACCCCTTCGCGAGATCTCGCAAAACCCCGTCGCGAGATCTCGCAAAACCCCTTCGCGAGATCTCGCAAAACCCCTTCGCGAGATCTCGCAAAACCCCTTCGCGAGATCTCGCGAGATCTCGCAAAACCCCTTCCGCGAGATCTCGCAAAACCCCTTCGCGAGATCTCGCGAGATCTCGCAAAACCCCTCGCGAGATCTCGCAAAACCCCTCGCGAGATCTCGCGAGATCTCGCAAAACCCCTCGCGAGATCTCGCAAAACCCTTCGCGAGATCTCGCGAGATCTCGCAAAACCCCTTCGCGAGATCTCGCAAAACCCCTTCGCGAGATCTCGCAAAACCCCTCCGCGAGATCTCGCAAAACCCCTTCGCGAGATCTCGCAAAACCCCTCGCGAGATCTCGCAAAACCCCTTCGCGAGATCTCGCGAGATCTCGCAAAACCCCTTCGCGAGATCTCGCAAAAAGATCTCGCGAGATCTCGCAAAACCCCTTCGCGAGATCTCGCAAAACCCTTCGCAAGACTCGCGAGATCTCGCAAAAGATCTCGCGAGATCTCGCAAAACCCCTTCGCGAGATCTCGCAAAACCCCTTCGCGAGATCTCGCAAAAATCTCGCGAGATCTCGCAAAACCCCTTCGCGAGATCTCGCAAAACCCCTTCGCGAGATCTCGCGAGATCCCGCAAAACCCTTCGCGAGATCCGCAAAACCCCTTCGCGAGATCTCGCAAAACCCTTCGCGAGATCTCGCAAAACCCCTTCGCGAGATCTCGCAAAAGATCTCGCGAGATCTCGCAAAAGATCTCGCGAGATCTCGCAAAAGATCTCGCGAGATCTCGCAAAACCCCTTCGCGGTTGATCGATTTTTACTTTGAGCTTGGCCTAAAATATAAAGATATAACATCAGTGCTTGGCAATAGGCACGGGTTTCACATAAGTGAAAGACACCTCAAGAGAACACTCAGAGCGAGGGGACATGCACGTCGCAAAGCATACTCTGAGCTGAGTTATTGAGTAGGTCATAATCACGGACCCTACACGGACCCTCACTGTTGCGGTAAGCGTGTTGTAACTTCCGGTTGTCACCTCTGGGTATCCTGTGTGCCTGTTCTGCTGCTGATAGCTTATATTATCTTAACTTAATCGATCGTTTTAAAACTCTTGCTTACTACAGCTTAAGCACCCACAACTCTCCTTCTCTTAGCGACTGTAACTCCACAGTTGCCTACACTCTTTTCGGGTTTACTAACGGTAGCTACTTTAGCTTGATAGCTAGCCATGGCTCCTTCCCCACCCTCGGGTGCTATTTCCTGCTCTACCTGTCTCATGTTTGGTTACTTCCCTACCTCCTTTACTGGTGTTAAATGTAGTATAGTTGTTAGGTTGGAGGCGGGAATCATAGCCATAGAAGCCCGGCTCCGCATTTTAGAAAGTAACTCAGCTACAGTAAAGCCCATGTTAGTCGGTGCGGACCGGCAAGAGGTAGCTCCTACTAGCCGTCCCCCGACAACTCCCGAGCAGCAGGGAGACTGGGTGACTGTTCAGAAGAGGCATTACAGGAGACCCACAGGTCCCCACCAACCCGTTCACGTATCTAACAAATTTTCCCCACTCAGCGAGGCACCCGCTGAGGAGTCAACTCTGGTTATTGGTAGCTCTATTATGAGATACGTGAATTTAGAGACCAAAGCCTCCACAGTCACATGCATTCCGGGGGCCAGAGCGGGCGACGTTGAGGCGCATCTTAAACTGCTGGCTAAAAATAAACGTAAATACAGTAGGATTGTTATTCACGTCGGTGGTAATGATGTTCGTTTACGCCAATCAGAATGCACTAAACTTAATGTGGCGTCGGTGTGTAGATATGCTAAAACAATGTCGGACACCGTAATTTTCTCTGGTCCCCTCCCCAATCTGATCAATGACGACATGTATAGCCGCATATCATCATTTCAGCGCTGGTTGTCTTGGTGGTGCCCAGCAAACGATGTGGGCTTCGTAAATAATTGGACAGCCTTCTGGGGAAAACCTGGTCTGATTAAGAGAGACGGCATTCATCCTACTTTGGAAGGTGCACATCTCATTTCGGCAAACATTTCAGGGCTTTGTGGACTTAATCCATGACAAACTGGAGTTAAGACCAGGAGGCGGAGTCGCAGTCTTACACGCTTCTCTGCGCTCTCTCCTGGGCAGTCATCCATAGGAATCCCGAACCCAATAAAATACCCAATATTAACGGTGTGTGTGTGTCTGCCCAAGGACAATTTAAGATGAAGCCTAATAGAGGTGTCATACATAATAACCTAATAAAAGTAAATGTAACAACTACTACAGTGCACCAAAACAGGAAGATTAGATGTGGTTCTTAAATATAAGATCTCTAGCATCTAAAGCAATATTGGTAAATGATTTAATATCAGATTATAATATTGATATTTGCTGTCTCACTGAAACTTGGTTGAGACATGAAGAATATGTCAGCATAAATGAAGCCACTCCACCCAGCCATATCAATACTCATATTGCTCGAGGCACAGGCCGAGGAGGTGGAGTTGCAGTTGCAGCCATCTTTGACTCAAATGTACTTATCAATACTAAACCAAAATTAAATTATACCTCCTTTGAAAGTCTTGTTTTTAGTCTTACGCATCCGACCTGGAAAACTTTGCATCCAATCGTATTTGTTACAGTGTACCGTGCACCAGGTCCTTAGAGAATTCTGTTAAGAATTCTGAATGAGTTTTTATCAACTTTGGTTCTTAAAACAGATAAAGTAATTATCGTAGGTGACTTTAATATTCATGTTGACGATGATAAAAATAGCCTTACTGTTGCATTTAACTCTATATTAGACTCTATTGGTTTCCGTCAGAGTGTAAATAAACCAACCCACTTCTATAATCACACTCTCGACCTTGTTCTGACTTATGGTATTGAAATTGAGCAACTATTAGTCGAACCGCATAATCCTGCTTTATCCGACCATTTCTTAGTAACTTTTGAAGTACTGTTACTAGACTACAAACCATTAGTCAAAAGTTCCTGCAGCAGAAACCGATCTGTTAGTGCTATAGCCAAATTTAAAGAAGAGATTCCACCAATACTTAACTCGATAGCTTGTCTGCATGTAAGGGAGGAAACTTATGGGTATAGCTCCTTTGGAAATTAAATGTGTTTTGAATCATCTTGTTCAGTCAGGAGAGTTAAATCTGGACTCTGTGAATTCAGCTATTCTTGGTTTCCCTTATTCGCCGCTAGATGTTAGAGATCGACCATCCCCAATTTCTCTGAGTACACTTATGTCAACTGATGGTAAACTAAGGCAGTCATCAGGGCAAATGCTTGTCCTGTTGAGGATATTGCCATTTGTTTTGGAACATTTGAAAGTCAATGCATATGTGCAATTGATAATGGACTTAATAGAGATTGTTCAAATAGTGTTTGCACCTGTTCTTACCATTGCAACTGTGTCAAGGTTAAAGTTACTGATTGAAAGTCATTTGAAGCATTGGAAGGAGCTTTTTCCAGACCACAATGTTACACCTAAGCAGCATTACATGATACATTTGCCATCACAGATAGAATCATTGGGTCCCATGGTCAGACATATGTGTATGCGGTTCGAGTCTAAGCATTGTTTATTTAAGCAATGGGCCTCCAAGCTCAATTTTAAAAAGGTATGCAAGTCTTTAATTTGATTAATCAGAACCAAATATATGAAAGCTGCCAAAATGTTGACCCTTCCAAGCACCCCATTTTTTCAAATGAAAAGGAGATGGGTCCTGTATCTGAGGTTAGAGATCTACAATATTTACATGGAAAATTGAGGGACTTCCTAGGTTTCAGTGAAATTAACCACGCTGTATCAATGAAATGGCTTGTGATAAATGGTAATAAATACATTACTGAGAAGTCCTTGATCCTTGCCAATGTACTAAATGGTAATACACCAGAATTTGGACTTGTCAAAAGCATATTTCTTGTTGATTCTAAGCTTTATTGTTTGGAATATCAGCCTTTGCAGTCCATATGCTTTGATAGAAATGTTATGGCTTATCAAGTTGAGGTCCCACACCTTGCACAGGCCACTGAGTTAGTGGATGCCGAAAAGCTGGTAGATTTGACCTCTTATTACACAATCAGCAGAAAGGGCCAAACCTTTGTACAAGTGAAATACTATCTTGGGGATGTAATGGAATTGCACAATCTCGCAAAAGATCTCGCGAGATCTCGCAAAACCCCTTCGCGGTTGATCGATTTTTACTTTGAGCTTGGCCTAAAATATAAAGATATAACATCAGTGCTTGGCAATAGGCACGGGTTTCACATAAGTGAAAGACACCTCAAGAGAACACTCAGAGCGAGGGGACATGCACGTCGCAAAGCATACTCTGCGCTGAGTTATTGAGTAGGTCATAATCACGGACCCTACACGGACCCTCACTGTTGCGGTAAGTGTGTTGTAACTTCCGGTTGTCACCTCTGGGTATCCTGTGTGCCTGTTCTGCTGCTGATAGCTTATATTATCTTAACTTAATCGATCGTTTTAAAACTCTTGATCACGGCAACTGCCTGACGTTGTAATCACACGTTACTACAGCTTAAGCACCCACAACTCTCCTTCTCTTAGCGACTGTAACTCCACAGTTGCCTACACTCTTTTCGGGTTTACTAACGGTAGCTACTTTAGCTTGATAGCTAGCCATGGCTCCTTCCCCACCCTCGGGTGCTATTTCCTGCTCTACCTGTCTCATGTTTGGTTACTTCCCTACCTCCTTTACTGGTACCGATACATGTGTTAAATGTAGTATAGTTGTTAGGTTGGAGGCGGGAATCATAGCCATAGAAGCCCGGCTCCGCATTTTAGAAAGTAACTCAGCTACAGTAAAGCCCATGTTAGTCGGTGCGGACCGGCAAGAGGTAGCTCCTACTAGCCGTCCCCCGACAACTCCCGAGCAGCAGGGAGACTGGGTGACTGTTCAGAAGAGGCATTACAGGAGACCCACAGGTCCCCACCAACCCGTTCACGTATCTAACAAATTTTCCCCACTCAGCGAGGCACCCGCTGAGGAGTCAACTCTGGTTATTGGTAGCTCTATTATGAGATACGTGAATTTAGAGACCAAAGCCTCCACAGTCACATGCATTCCGGGGGCCAGAGCGGGCGACGTTGAGGCGCATCTTAAACTGCTGGCTAAAAATAAACGTAAATACAGTAGGATTGTTATTCACGTCGGTGGTAATGATGTTCGTTTACGCCAATCAGAATGCACTAAACTTAATGTGGCGTCGGTGTGTAGATATGCTAAAACAATGTCGGACACCGTAATTTTCTCTGGTCCCCTCCCCAATCTGATCAATGACGACATGTATAGCCGCATATCATCATTTCAGCGCTGGTTGTCTTGGTGGTGCCCAGCAAACGATGTGGGCTTCGTAAATAATTGGACAGCCTTCTGGGGAAAACCTGGTCTGATTAAGAGAGACGGCATTCATCCTACTTTGGAAGGTGCACATCTCATTTCGGCAAACATTTCAGGGCTTTGTGGACTTAATCCATGACAAACTGGAGTTAAGACCAGGAGGCGGAGTCGCAGTCTTACACGCTTCTCTGCGCTCTCTCCTGGGCAGTCATCCATAGGAATCCCGAACCCAATAAAATACCCAATATTAACGGTGTGTGTGTCTGCCCAAGGACAATTTAAGATGAAGCCTAATAGAGGTGTCATACATAATAACCTAATAAAAGTAAATGTAACAACTACTACAGTGCAACAAAACAGGAAGATTAGATGTGGTCTCTTAAATATAAGATCTCTAGCATCTAAAGCAATATTGGTAAATGATTTAATATCAGATTATAATATTGATATTATCTTGGGGATGTAATGGAATTGCACAACAGTTCAAATGACTCATAGTGTGTTTCTTTGATATGATGATGTTGAAGCATAACTTAGCAGGTTTAAATTTAGGACTAAGGTCCTGACTTAGGATATGTTATTAGCAGATACAAATGTTAGCTGTTAGCTACTTGGATTCCAGATGCGTTTTGCATTATAGTTGCAGTGTGCCTAAATCATCTGTATCTTTGTATAATACTGGGTCTTTCTTTCAGTTTGTTATAAATGTTAATTACATAACATGTTATCAGCCATTTAGGTGTTTATCACAATGCTGTTTATGTTTGCTAAATGCCCTTGGCCTGAATAATGTTACCTACTTTAACTTTTCAAATGAGATGTTTGCACATAGTGCACAATCACTTTAGCTTGCTGAAGAATAATACATGCTGAAAAGAATGTTCTTAATGCAGTAGTTTGACTTCGCTGGTACTGTTATTTCTGTATACTGCATTTCATATATGGACATACTTAATTGATGTACTGGGTTTTAGACTGACAATAAAACAATGAATTTCATTTGGTCATTATCTGTTTTTAATATGTTAAGAGATGAAAAAGGATAGGATGCTTGCAATAAGATATTCTGACTTTGAAAAAGCAGTTTTCACTTATCAGTGTTGATCTAATACCTTTAGAATTATGGTATTTCTCAATTTAAACATTAATTTACTCAGAATCAGTATTAAAATCTCAAGAACAAGTAATAAAACCTTATTAAGATAATGAAGTAAAAAAACACTTAATGGAAGTGAAATTCACTACCGCTAAAACTTCTTTGTAAGAGGAAATATCTTGGCAGGCAAAATATAAGCATATTTTGTCTTGATTTAAGATATTTCATCTTAGTAAGATTTCAGTTTTTGCAGTGTGGAGCTTCTTCTGCTCTGCATTGCTCTCTTTCTGCCACTAAGCAGAGAACACAAATCAAGTACGTTTAAAAACCCTCTGCACCAAGTGATCTAACAAAACAAGGAACCTGTTAGGTTTACATGGCAAACTGTATAAGCAGTCTAAATTAACTACATGCAACCAATAGTCTGTCATTAAATAAATAGATCTAAGTAAATGCATGGGGGGAAAAGTCATTTTTACGCAGAGAAAACAAACTTCTGCTTATAAATTAGTCATTCATCTTAGAAACCCTTTATGATGAACACATTAATGCATCCACATCAATGCAGGACTGTTGTGTGATGATGAGGATGATGATGATGAAAACTCCTCTTCACCCTCTGGGGTCACAGGTAATTAGAGTCCAGGTGTTGGTATTTCACGACATCTCGAATTGACCCAGAAGGGACGCTTTGGAAAAAACTGACAGTTTGACTCAGTCCTAGTTGGACTGCTACCAACAATAAAATGAAGTACTTTTACTGTGTACTTTTTGGGTAATACTCTAAGTCCCCTCCTGAGAACAACATCATCCTACTTCTGCTATATTTGATGAGAGATAAAATGATTTTTAGCCATAAACTCTTAATAATATTGGTACTTTTGGACTCAGTACTTGTTAGACTACTACCACAAATAAAATGAAGTACTTTTACTGTGTACTTTTTGAGTAATATACTGTCAAACTCCCCTCCTGAGTACAATAATGTTTTCTGCTATCTTTGACGAGAGATCAAATGATTTTTTGCAATAAGTTCTTAGTGAAATTGATACTGTTTGACTCAGTACTACTATCACAAGTACAATCAAGTGTTTTTACTGTGTGCTTTTTGAGTAATACTCGGTCAAACTGAGTACAATAATTCATGGATTCTGCTATCTTTGATGAGAGATAAAATGAATGTTTGCAATAAGTTCTAGCTGAAATTGATATGTTTGGACTCAGTACTACTTGGACTACTCCCACAAGTACAATCAAGTACTTTAACTCTGTACTTTTTGAGTAATCCCCTGTCAAACCTCTCCTGAGTACAATAATGCATGTTTTCTGCTATATTTAATAAGCGTTAGAAAAATGTTCTTCACAATACGGATAATGTTAGACAGAGTATTTTAAAAGGATATGGTAGACAGATGACATCAACACTAGATCCACTACAGTACTCCAGCAGCAGCAATGTTACCCCTTGGAAAGTCTTGAGAGACTATCCTGGATAGCTGTTCACAACTTTCCTTCAGCACAGTGACACACCCCTGTCACTCTTGTTGGCCTCTTATGATGCTGCTAAAGTCCTTCTACTGCACCTTTTTAAGATTTCAATACAGGCATTTGTACTGTATGTGTTTGGAGAAATTACACAATAAATGGCCCAGATTGTACACCTCGAAATCTTGTAGTGCAGGAAGAAATACACACTGGCTAAGCCTGCAGGTGATATATGCTTTGTTTTGCAATATTTATTCAAAGGTCACTTCTTATACCCTTAGATGCATAAGTGGGTCTTTTTTGACCCGGTGAGGTGGTTTTCTTGAAGTATCTTTGTAATTACATATCATGTACAATGTGTCGCCACATGGTGGAGCTTCTTCTGCTCTGCATTGCTCTCTTTCTGCCACTAAAGGGAAGCAGAGAACACAAATCAAGTACGTTTAAAAATCCTCTGCACCAAGTGATCTAACAAAACAAGGAACCTGTTAGGTTTACATGGCAAACTGTAAGCAGTCTAAATTAACTACATGCAACCAATAGTCTGTCATTAAATAAATAGATCTAAGTAAATGAATGGGGGGAAAAGTCATTTTTACGCAGAGAAAACAAACTTCTGCTTATAAATTAGTCATTCATCTTAGAAACCCTTAATGATGAACACATTAATGCATCCACATCAATGCAGGACTGTTGTGTGATGATGAGGATGATGATGATGAAAACTCCTCTTCACCCTCTGGGGTCAACAGGTAATTAGAGTCCAGGTGTTGGTATTTCACGACATCTCGAATTGGAGCCTGTTGTGAATATTTTTCTATGGCGTTTCCAAACAGAGAGCATCAGGTTTGTCAGCACAACGCCTTCAAAATAAACAGACAATGACTGTTTGCATAATTGAATGTAAACACATCGTATTAGCTATAAACCGATCTTAACCTGTGTATTTCAGTCCACCAATACAAATAATGGCTATTAAATAAAATGACTTACAAGTTAAAGTTATGCATTTAAAATGTGCAGCATCAGTCTAAATTAAATGGAGTACAATTACGCATGCACTGTTGTTGTAAGGTAATGAAAAAGGAGGTGGATACTTTAGTAAAGTTCCCAATTTGCAGCCTACAACCGCGTTTTCGGTTAAATAAAAATAAAAGTCTGCACTTTTTGTCTCATAAATACGGTACTGACAATGCAAGCCTTTACATTATGTCCAAATCAAAAGAGCAGGACGCTTTAAATACATTGTGTCTCCTTCAGGTGCACAACACTGCTTTGTTTTGAAACAACGATCTGTTAATTTCCGGTTTTGCTTCACCTCACAGTGTGCAGTTTTGCGCATCTGGATCTGGCGTCTCCCTCCCCTCTCTGTCTCTGGGTGTCTCCCTGTTGAAAGACTGCACTTCTCGCCCAGGTGAGACATTTTTTGGCGTGCGTAATTGGAACCGCAACGTGCCCAGAAGATGACGGACTCCAGACCGGCAGAATCCACCGCCGTTTCGGACCCGGTTGTTGTGGAGAACGGGCAGTGCGAGAAGGAGGAATCCCCGGAGCAGCAGCAGCCGCAGACAGACACTGAAAGTCGGGGAGAGGGTCTCAAGATGGACCAGGAGATGAAGATAACAGACAGCTTGGACGACGGAGGTAGGCGGTGGGATACATGTTAAAAAAGAATGGTGGAAGAAGTAATATTATTATTGTCAAAATACTTCATTACAAGTTAAAGTCGTGTACTCAATATCTTACTCAGGTAAAAGTATTAGCATCAATATATTTGTATTTGTGGCAATTCTAGATAATATTGTTGCATCAATAGCTTGTTACTGTTGTAGACAAACACAGTTGTATTAATTAATTATAATTATTTGACTCTTTTGTGACTTAAATAGTTAGTCCACTAGTCTAATTTTTAGAGGTGCATTTTGTTAACAGTAGGACATAGTTACTGGATTTTCTCTGGAAAAAGGAAAATAACTTCTGTTTTAATTGCACACAAATCATTTAGTAGTGTAATAAAATAATAAATAATGTGTAGGTATAAGTTACTTTCTAAAGAATAATTAAGGACTGATTTGGCTGTTACCCCTTGCACCAAAATCAATGTTTAGATGGGAAATGTGAAAGGTCTTTACAGCTTTTGAATGCATTGCCAGGAAGTCTGGTTTAAATATTTCCCTCAGGATGTTTATGATCCCGTGACTTAAGGAGAGTACCATCATCTCCTGCTGTACTTTGTGTTAAGTGCAGATTAGCTAAATCATAGCATAGCTGTAGAAACTCTATAGTGATATATATTTCATAAATATATGATGACTCACAATCCCTCTTACATATGATTTAAGTCAGTTTAATGCTTATCAGTTCGGTATTAGGGAAGAGGAAAATATGTATTATGTGATGACGTTGAATATTGCCATAATGATATTACCTGTGATAAACTAAGAGATATTAACGTTTACTACCTTTTATACTGCTTTCTGCAAAAATACAACACTCTTTCACAATACTAAATAAATCCCTTTTTTCGCTATGTGTTTATTGCACAAGTAGACGTCGTAAATATTTTTTGCAGCCTCATTATGTTAATTCAATACTGCATACATGCACATGTTCTGAATGTGGAAACAGAGCTTCAAAGCTGAGTTAGATCCCTCTCTGAGTCATGTTGTTGTCTGCAGGTCTTCTGGAGAGCAGCATGCGTCTGAAGCCTCATGAAGCTCAGAGTTATCGTAAGAAAGCTCTGTGGGTGTCCTGGGTCTCCATCGTGATCACACTCATCCTGGCCATCGTCTCTTTCAGTGAGTAACGCTCCCTCAGGTCAAACACTGACGCCTGCTGCTCGGTTCTTCAGCTAAAGGACAGGTTTGTTATTTACCGTGGCATCTGAAAGGCTGATTAAACAACAGCACTTAAAACACGCTGCTTTGACGTCCTTCAAACTCCCACGGCTTCCACTTCAAATGACAACTTCTCTCAGTTAACAAAGCCACAGGAAGCGTTGGTGCTGTCAAGAGTGTGAACTTGACCTTGAGTTTTATTTCTGTCGAAGGAAGAAGAAGAAGTCTTGGCTCTGGGTTTTCTCCATAGATAAGATGAGTCATTCATTGAGAGGAGAAAGGGAAGAATTGTGACGTTTTTCAGACTTTTACATCCCTTATTTTTCATATCTCTGCATGTCAAAGGCTTGAAATGATAGAATGTGTAGATCAAACTCAGGCTACATGTTCTTTTTCTGTTTATTGACACTTGACACACTTGAATCTGTGTCAGATATCTTTGATAAATAAGCAAAATGTTACTTTGGATGAGGATTATTTGATGATATTCTCTAAGCCTTGTCTTGTTTATTCACATGACGATGCTTCTTCCTCTGCAGGGATTACTGAGCAGGGCTTTGACAGAAGAATCTGCTCAGAGTAGCTGCAGTGTAGCCTCACTATTTTGCAGAGATTCCTGTAAAGATAGCATGTTGTTCTTCATATAGACTAATATATAGACCTTAAAGATTGCAAACATGTCTCTTTACTGAACATCTTTTTATGCATCGGACATTTATATCCACATCATGCCCGCTCTCACTCATAAATGAAACATGGCACTGCTTGCAAATGAGCTGCAGAAATAAGCAGACGTAGAGTTGAACGAGGCTGAGGAAGCAGCAGCAGCAGTTCTAGGTATCAGTGTCTTTACTCAACACACACACAGTTGCTTCACTTCGATTCTGACACTCTGGAGAAAAAACAAACAGTTATTGAGAAATACCAGTGGTTCAATAAATGAATCAGAGGCTTGTTTGAGAAGGAAATTAAGAATTGGAATTGGATTGGTTGACCTCGTGGGTTAGAGTTAGTGCAGCGAGTTGTTGGAGTGAAGTCATTTTGTTTTTAGAAATCAGCCCCTCTTCCTGAGTTCAGTACATGTTGTTTCAAACGTTTTGCCCACTTCCTGTTTCTGATAAAGACTAGGCAGGTCTGTCTCAGCTTCCTTCTCTGTCATGTATGTTCAACTGTGTGTTTAACTACTTAAGACCCAAGGCTTTGTGGTCATATGTACATTAGCTACAGCATTTGGCAGGATCCTCCTACATGCAACATAGACATACAATAGTGGAAGAGACTTAATGGTGCAAGTAAAATCTAGGAATAACTACGATAAACATATACAGTTGTGTGTACTCACAGAGCTATAAGTAGATCTACAAAGATATATTGGTTAGTTGTTGAACATTAGAATTACCTCCAACTATTTTAATAATCAATTCATTGGTTTGGGTCATTTTTAAGAAGAAAAAGTCAATATTCTCTCATTTCAGCTTCTCTAATGTAAATGTAATGTTTTTTCTTTCCTCTATTATAACATTAAACTGGATGTCTTAATGTTGTGGACTAAAAAAGGTGTTTGGACGGTAATTGACATGTTTCTATACCCAACAACTAGTCAATTAGATGCACTATGACCTTATCGCTGCTGTGCAGATTCTACTTCTTATTCTACCTGCAACTTCCTGTGTAATATTGTAGTGAAAGTTAAAATTTATTAGCAAACAAGCAACGACAAACCTCCTGTTTGGCAACAACATGCCAGCGACTCCCATTGTAAATAAGAACATTTCAATTTGCACAGAGTGTGTGAAAGTCCGGTTGGTAAGCAGCTGTTTGCACACTGTGTGTTTCTATAAGGGGCTTTTGCATTAGTGGACATTGTAAACCGAGTAAACACAGTAAGATATAATTCAAAGGAAGAAACGAATGGATCAGGCGGTAGAAAGTACACAGAGAAGGCAAAGAATACTCCGTCATCGATGTCCTGAATAAAAACAAGGTCCTGGGTTTGGCTCTTAATGGCTATATATGTGTTAAAAAGAATATGAAAAGTGCCTTTATGCTATCTAGAGCAGTAGAAGAACAATCTAAAGAAAAATAATCAGCATCTATTTTCATAATGAATTCATTTTTCTAGCAAAAAGGTCAGAAAATGCCTTAATATATGATATTAAAGGGAGTACTGTTGGGTATTGATCAATGAAAATCCAAGATAATTAAAGACCTTGTATTTTGAGAAACGGATGTGGACATTTTCCACAATTTTCTGACCAAACGATTAGTTTAGAATATAATTAACAGGTTAATCAACAATGAAAATAAGTGCTATTTGTAGCCCTAATGGCCTCATTAAACTATCAAAAAGGACAAGCCGGAAATGTTCCATCTATAAATCACTGATCACTTTCATTTTATTATTAAAGGAAATGGAGCATTATCTGCCTTCTTGCTGAGAGTTAGATAAGAACATTGATACCACTCTCATGTCTCTACACTACACACAAAAGCTATTAAACAGATAACAACAAGTTATGAAACATATCTTCATAATGAATGATCTTAAGCTGCTCCCTGTTCGCTCTGCATGAGCATTACAGCTACACATCTTGTAGAACATTTGAATTAGTCAAAGATGGCAAAGACGCCTTCTTTAGCACAGAGAGAGAGAGAGAGAGAGAGAGAGAGAGAGAGAGAGAGAGAGAGAGAGAGAGAGAGAGAGAGAGAGAGAGAGAGAGAGAGAAGAGAGAGAGAGAGAGAGAGAGAGAGAGAGAGAGAGAGAAGAGAGAGAGAGAGAGAGAGAGAGAGAGAGAGAGAGAGAGAGTGTGTGTGAATGGGATTGAGGGCAGGCAGGTGCAGCTTATCACATAGGTGTTACAGTGGGAAAAATAGCATGTGTATGTCACAGAAGAGAGAGGTGTTACTGTTGCTTTGAAAGAGCCCTGGTCTGGATAGGCAGCACATGCACTTTGTTGCAGAATTAGAGGATAGGATCAACACTTTTCTCTAAGCTTGAACCTCAGCCTGAACTGGACCGTCTATTTGTATCAAACTGAAGCAGATTCGTTTAGACTTTGCCTTTTTGTGTCACCTCCATCCAGCTGCAGCTCATGATCATTTGTCCGCAGAGTAGAAAGTTGTTATGTATGTAATTCAGCCCCCTCGCTGCAGCTTACAAAACAAGGTGTTGTTACAGCAGCAGAGTGAGACTAACAGCATCCGTGCACCAAGTGTAAAAAAAAAAATCGTTGACAATGATTTGCATAACGCAGCTCCAGAAACAGCCAATAAACAGGCAGAGCTCAGATGGTGTTTTATCTTCTGTATTCCTGCGTTTCTTGTCAGATGAGACAAGGAGGGAAGAGGGGGGGGAGACGGAGGAGATCTCATATATGTGTGTGTGTGTTAGTGTGTGTGTTTGTGTGTGTGTGATAGCCCGCTGCGATGCTAGAGCTCCGTCTCTGCTGACACCCACCAAGCTTTCTCGGGAGCCAATTAACCGTCGCTGGGCTCCGCTTTGAAGAGATGCAGCAGATTCATTTACACACAACTTCTTGTCTCTGCTCCTAATGAAGGAGCTAGGAGAAAGGGGAAGGGAAGAGGGGATGAGAGAGGAGCAGCATACATTTCTAGATTATCTTTAACCACCAGCTTATGATGTTTACGCGCAGATCGTGAGGTTTCCATGCAAAATAAGACCTCTACCAGCTGGAAAGTTTCATAACATTGCATGAAATAACTTCCAAAATAAAAGCTATCAAGTCACTGTGTTGCTCTCTGATGATTATAGCAGATAGTTTTGTATTTTACTTTGAAATTGCATCCTTTTTGACCTTTCTGTAAGGTATATATACATACATACATGCTCAGTTAATGATGTGTCAAAGCACTTCATGTGTGAACAGAAAAAGAGAGCCTCATCGCGTCACGCAGCATCCTTGTTATGTCAACTCTAGCCGATGTGTGAAATATGGTTCCTCCCTTTCCATGAACAGCCATCAACTTGTATTTGCTTTAACACATGTCTGTTACCGCACGGAAAGAACATCTTGTATGTTAAAGAAGGGATTAGCTGTGCCTCGATGTATATGTCAGACTTATTGCTTCCATGCTGCATCTCTGCAGATCTCCATATTACGAAACAAAGCTCACAATCTCATCTGTATTCAAGGCTAGTTCATGTGTGCTGGAGTGTTCTCAAAAGCATGAGCAGAGGCAGCCTTCAGCTCTGTTTTCATTTCTGTCTGGGGAAGTGGATGATTGCACCTTGGCTGATTGTCGGTAAAACAATAAAGAAAGAAGAGGGAAAGGAGATATAGGGAGGCTTGAGAAGGAGGGGAAAGGAGCTAGGAGGTGGATACAATTATGATTTTGCTATTGTTGCATCAGAAATAATATTAAGAAGTAAAAGGGAAGCACAGAGTGTTTGTGCATGCAGGCTGAGGCGAGTCTCTGGCCCCTAGTGAGCGTCGCTAAAAATAAACCTGTGAGGAGAGGAGAGGATTCCTCCCCCCCATCTATCTGCGTCTTTTGCTCTTCCCTCTGCAGGTGCATGCTCAGTGTTTACTTTCAATACATCATATTATCACTTAGCCTCAATTAAAACACTCAGTCAATAAAATGCATCCTCTTCGGCCTGTCTGGTTTGGCAGGTTCGCTGCAAAAACGATATGATCTGATGATTTGATCCATCACTGCAGTATGAATGAGGGGTCTGTCAGCTGTTTTGATTTGTTTGTTCACATGCACCATGAAATCCTTATCCTGGTGTCAGTACTCCTGCAGAAAGACTTCTATCTTAAGTGCTTTAATGTCTGCATGTGGGGATATAGACCTGGGACCTGACTACAGTTTGTAGATGTGTATATGTTCCCCCTTTTAAATTCAGCTTTTTCTACTATTAATATGTTTTGATTGAACCCAAATTGACTACTTTTGTTTAACAGTGTGTCTTTATTTTCTTCCCAGCTGTGTCCATCATGCGCCACAGTGCTTCTGCTTTTGCATTTGCTGTAAGTCAACTTCAAAGTCTCCTCTTCACTTTAGTTACTCACACTTTATGTTGTAGGGTAAGATAAGATAATCTGAACTGTTTGATTTTGTTTTCTCTCTGCAGTTTGATGCCTCCCTGGATGTGTTGTCCTCTGCTATAGTACTGTGGCGGTACAGCAACCCGTCAGCGGTCCACTCTGCACACCGCGAATACCTGTGAGTACGAAATAATACCTGTTTCACTTTTGTGTATCCTTCATAGACTGTCCAGGTAACCCATTGGTTTGCTAACTACCATTTGTATGTCTAAAATGTTGCGTTTTGGCCGTCATCTCCTTGTTTTCTGTAATCTAGGGTCGAGCTAAGAACATATGACCCCTGACATTATCAGGCAGCCAAAAGCTTAAATTGGTTTCGTTTTTCGGCACTGGACATAACTGGTACCTACATAAACTGAGAATGCCAAAACATGTCTGAATAATTTGTATTTGAGGCATAAAACCACGCTGTAATAAAGAGGTAATTACTTGATGGCTTGCCTGCACCGGCACCTACATTAAAACTGACTAAATATGTCATTCATCTTGCAGAATGTCATAAAAATATATTTTAAATACATGTCCAAGGAGTAAATATATTGTGTTGACGGCTGTCTTTCTGTATATTGTGAATTCTGTGTCTTAAAATCCAATTTAAAGACTACATGCAGACCATGCAGTTGTTTTAGGCTTGACCATATCGTTTCATTACCCCTGTTATGATGATACATCCTATATACGTGATTTAATAATGTGTGTGCATGCGTGCATGCGTGCATGCGTGCGTGCGTGCGTGCGTGCGTGCGTGCGTGCGTGCGTGCGTGCGTGTGTGTGTGTTTTATGCTGTAGAGGGGTGTATTACTAATAATATTCAGGGTGCTGGCTGCAAGCAGGCGACCACAGAGAGATGAAGTAAAGCACTTCACTTTTGTTTTGCAGTTTTTTTGCACTGAAATGACTTTGACAGCAATAACCAGTTGATCTTAAAAAAAAAAGAAAAAAAGAAATTCAGCCAAAACAACAGCATCTGTTACTGAATGAATCACATAAAACTTACTGTCAGAGCATCTGGTAGATTCAAACAGTGAGTCACACACACACACACACACACACACACACACACACAACACACACACACACAACACACACACACACACACACAGACAGAGTGCTAATTAGCGAGGAGTCAGATGAGAAAGAAAAGAAAAAGACCATAAGACACAAATTCATCCGTACATTTAAATATCTGACGTAGTGTATAGTGAATAGGAAGATGTGCACTTTTCCCAATGAATAAATAGTTCGGAAGTTGTCTGAATAGTAAGCTTTGGCACATCTTAAAATAGGTAGTCCTGCTTTAAAGTTACATACTATATATATTAGTTTAATTAGTTGGCACTTTTGGCAGTTAATATAAGGATTGTGAGTCCTGGATAAATTCATAATTGCTTAAAATCAACCCTCAATATTCAGTGTTTGCTTCTTCAGTTTTAAATGAACAGCTGAAAAAAATGGCTTTTGCAGTCACTCACTTCCAAACAACAAAACGAAATAACCAAAACATGTAAATGAGTCTGTCTAATTGCATAGTGACGATCCAAAACAAAAAGGAAAGGTTTAAATCATTGAAATACATCAAACCTGACGTCCTGACAGCTCTGTGAAAGTGTGAAAACTTTGCATTTAAACGTCCAGAAAACAACGTGGCTAATTGGAGAATTCAAGCAAAGTTCAGGACGCTGCTCAGACAGTAATTGGCTTCACAAACACACACATTTGTCTGTGTTTGATGGGGGGGGAAATGGCTCAATAGGGATGCCGAGGTACAGAACTGTTGCCATGGTAACAAGCTCAAGGTTGTCAAAAGAAGAGGAATTGGGGACGAGTGAACCCAATGAAACCTTTCGAAACAAAAGCACTGTGATATAAAACGTGGTATTTAAATATAAAGGGGCTCTATTCTGCTGATGATCAGGTGTATATCAGTATGTAGTGTCTCTACTTTAAAGAGTCCTCTCCTGCTGATGTTCAGGTGTATATCAGTATGTAGTGTCTCTACTTTAAAGAGTCCTCTCCTGCTGATGTTCAGGTGTATATCAGTATGTAGTGTCTCTACTTTAAAGAGTCCTTACCTCTCCTGCTGATGTTCAGGTGTATATCAGTATTTAGTGTCTCTACTTTAAAGAGTCCTCTCCTGCTGATGTTCAGGTGTATATCAGTATGTAGTGTCTCTACTGTGACATGTCTCCATGCTTTAATGTTCAAAAAGCTCTTTATTTTTCTCATACTGCCTGTGCTGCAGCACCTCTTTTCACCCTCTGACTGAAACCAGAGCCCAGTCTGCTCTGATTGGTTAGCTGGCCGGCTCTGTTGTGATTGGTCAACTGCTTAGAGTTTTCCCGCCCCTTAGCATGTAACGTACAATGTGTTGGAGCGCTAGCCAATAGAAGCGCGAGTGTTACTTAGTGATTTAATCTGGAGATGTTAGGTGTTTCCTTAGTTACTTCATCCGGTCAAAACCAACGACCCGGACTTCTGCTCCAGCTGTTTTAAGTTGTGTGTGTGTGTGTGTGTGTGTGTGTGTGTGTGTGTGTCTGTGTGTGTGTTTGTGTGTGTTGGACATCTGCTGTTTCCCAGTGAATCAGTCACAGTGTGTATCTTAAATTGACAGTGATGGAAACAGCAGGCACTGATTTTCTACCCCCCTTAGAAGAAGAATAAGAGTGACTTACAACATCTGTCCAGAGGAAAAATAGCTTACTCAGGCGCATTTGCAGAACATTTGATGTGGTATTTGGTTTATTATTCCATTATATGACACTTCCATCAGACTCCATTGACAGAAATGGTAAATGTACCTCTTTTCCTCCACAGAGCCTGCATTGTCCTTGGAGTTGTTTTCATCCTGTCCTCCCTGTGCATTATTGGTAAAGCCATCCACGCATTGGCCACCAAGGTGCTACCTGAAGTGGTAAGAACTTATGGACTACTAACACACACCTGTGCTATACATTTACGTTGTATTTGGCTTCTATTATCCAGTTTTACGTCACAATTGTTATCCCACCATCTTCTAGATCTCCACCATTTCTATCTCTAGTTTTTAAACAGATGAAAACACACTTTCTTTGGATGTGAAATTGCTTTATTCACCTGCTTTGATGAGGAGGAGAATGACGCATTTCATTTGGCTCCAGATAAACGCTCCTGAAATATGAACAATTAGGGAATCCTATGAAGGAAACGCTCACTTCAATTATGTCAATTGTGGTGAAAAAAACTACATTTCCCAGGATTCAACACTTCTTAGCAATACCAACAAAGTCTGTCTTTAGTTATTGTTTTGATGGAGAGCCCCCTTTTGACAGAAATGTACATATTGTGGGTTCAAACATTGCTAAAAAAGCCAGTATGACAATTCAAGATTGAGAAAATATTTAATAGTTTCAATCTTTACTCACGAAAACACTAGATAATGACTAACATCGCATAGTAAACATCATAAATTAGGAAATATCTCTGACCGTGGTGCAGATGTCGGATTTTAGTTCAAACTGGGGACGCCACAGAGTTTTGGATTATAGCACGCACCATATGGGACCGATTATATTATCCATTTAACCCCAAACACATTAACATAGTACCCTATGGCTTTATTACTCAAACAGGGTCACGACACAGCTTTGTCGTCCCAAGCTGCCGAATTTAAGCCAAACTTTTGGTGTATAATCAGATTTTTTGGTTTGATCTGTGGTTATTTTTACATATTTTTGGGCCAGATAGTAATGACCACTCTGTCCAGCCTTCTGCTCTCCGTGCTGTCTGCCAGGGACGAGGATTTTTATCCAAATCCCCCCCCCCAACAAAAGCCCTGTTGACTTAGTGCCTAATAATATCTTCTCCAAATCTGCGTGTACTCCTCAGCGTCCAAAGCAAACCCCATGCAGGCAGTTATGTGATTTGCAGCTGATTTTGTCCCCGTCTTGCCTTTTGAACTGAAGTTCATCTAATAAGACGTGGTCACATGGTGCAGGTCTCTGAGGAAAAGCTGTGCTGCTGAACAGATGGGAAGTTTTGGCTCGGAAAAATCTCCTGAAAGTTTTAATGATTTTGTTGTAATTTAGTGTTATGTGTCCCGGCAGAAGTGTATTCATTTCAGTATAGTTCATATTCAACTTCCTGGTGATATGTTGATCTACTAATATAGCTCTAATAATATAAAGACAGTGTTAATAAAGCCCCTTAAAAATGGTATTAAGTATTGTATTGCCCTCATTAGTAGTTTCCACTTTATATGCAACAATAAAATGTTACGTTTGGAAGAATAATCCTCATTAGGTTTAATAGACAGTGACCAAACAAACCCCACCTACACTGTACTTCAAACTAGTAAGAAGATGGAGAAAATCTGATCAAAGGTTATTTATCTCTCACAGTGAGACACATATGTTCACAAACAAACACCAGCTATGATCGATGTTCATCCCGAGACAAATTGGGACAGAACACAACTTTAATTGGTTTTCACAAAAACAAGAGTTTTCTATTACATCAGGTTTGTTTTCCCCTATCAACATCGTGTGTGTGTGTGTGTGTGTGTGTGTGTGTGTGTGTGTGTGCGCATGCACACACACACACACACACACACACACACACACACACACACACACACACACACACACACACACACACACACACACACACACACACGTGTGGCCTAGCATTACTATACTTGTGGGGACCTAAATCTGTTTACACAGTCACGTGTGGGGACTCGCCTCCCTTATGGGGACAAAATGGAGGTCCCCATGAGGGGAATCATTAATTTTAGGGTGAAGACTTGGTTAGGTTTAGGGTTAGGGTAAGGGTAAGGGTAAGGGTAAGGGTTAGGCATGTGTTGGTTATGGTTAAGGTTAGGATAAGTCTCCAGGAAATGCATGTAAGTCAATGTAATGTCCCCTGAAGTGATGTATACATGGTGTGTGTGTGTGTGTGTGTGTGTGTGTGTGTGTGAATTATGTCACAAATATCAGGTGTGATGGCTTCCTGAAATAGTTTTATTACGCTGTTGCCAGGCGATAATCATCACGTGGTTTCAGTGTTGAGTCTCTCAGCGTGATGGTGATGAGTAAACATGGGATCATCGTGCTTAGCTGAGCTGAATTACCGCAGAGAGGATATTCAGGATCTTCCCCGGCCTCTTTCCACTTTACATCTATGATTCAATCCACACTGGTGTAGTTTTAAACATAAGAGGAAAAATAGGTGTCTGGTTTTGCCTACATTTGCATTTTACAGGCTTTAAAAATACGCTTTTTTAAGCATTTTGTGAAATTTAATTTAATTTCTAAGGAGATAATAGCAGGAAACAAGATCTTAAAAGCCATATATATGAAAAGTATCACACCAATACAACTTATTCCACAGAACAAGCAAAAAAAAATGTATGTATACTCCTAAGAAAACTCCAATTAAGCTGCTTTACTTATGAATCTTTTAAACAACGGTCTCTGAAATATGCTGGGATCTAACTTTGATATGTTAAGAAAAACTAAGATTTACTTTACATTCGCACAAAATAACACAAGCTTACTATACTTAAAAGCCGTGCAAAAAAAGACTTCATATTTGGTTGCTTCACACGATGTAATGGTTATATCAAATTCTGTTTATACTTGGTTTCAGCTGCAGAACTAAAACATACCATAGTGAGAAATCCTCATTTCAAGAGTTTCAAAAAGACTCACTCAGGCTCAACAATCCTTTATTGACGTTTCTGACCTGCTTTATTTTCCGTCTTTCTTCACTGTGGCTGCAGCGAGGGATAAGAAACGCACGCACGCTCGCACGCACGCACGCACGCACGCACGCACGCACGCACGCACGCACGCACACAAATTATATTACATAGACAGGGAATCACATATATCGGGGCTAAGCAGCACAGAACACTTAAGGGAACACATAGCACCTCCTTCTCCACACGGCTAAGCAGCACAGAACACTTAAGGGAACACATAGCATCTCCTTCTCCACACGGCTAAGCAGCACAGAACACTTAAGGGAACACATAGCATCTCCTTCTCCACACGGCTAAGCAGCACAGAACACTTAAGGGAACACATAGCACCTCCTTCTCCACACGGCTAAGCAGCACAGAACACTTAAGGGAACACATAGCACCTCCTTCTCCACACGGCTAAGCAGCACAGAACACTTAAGGGAACACATAGCATCTCCTTCTCCACACGGCTAAGCAGCACAGAACACTTAAGGGAACACATAGCACCTCCTTCTCCACACGGCTAAGCAGCACAGAACACTTAAGGGAACACATAGCACCTCCTTCTCCACACGGCTAAGCAGCACAGAACACTTAGAGAACACATAGCACCTCCTTCTCCACACGGCTAAGCAGCACAGAACACTTAAGGGAACACATAGCACCTCCTTCTCCACACGGCTAAGCTGCCAATAAAAGCTGAAACAGAGCAATATTTGGCAGTTTGGCTTTTCTCTTTGACATTCCAGCAATTCTCAGACCAATCATGGTGCTTTTTATACATGGCCAAGACTTCCGAATATGAGTATGCTATATCTACACTTGTACCCAAAGCTGGTTATCACATCGAGCAGTGGTTGGTATTTGATATACTTGTCCTGGAAAGCCTGGTCCATGTACAGGTCAAAGGCACAGCCTACTTCTAAGATTAGCACCTCCTTGTGGTTGGTGTCAACAAAAACAACATCAGGTGTATTTGGGGTATTAGCAAAGACATCATTGGTAAAACCAAACCATTCTGGTAGCACTCTAGTGTGCTTGTACATTGCTGTACTAGATCGTAAGAGGTGTTGTTGTACTTAGTGGGTAATACCTGCAGTCTTGCTTTGATGGTAAATGTCAGAACATCCTCACCAACAGCGGCGTTCTTAAACACTGAGTGTGAGACTGAGTGGTCAGCAAACCTCAAACAGGCTAGCTTTCCCTTTAATCTGAGTCCACACCAGCGCTGCCTGATCTCAGACGGCTTCATGCTGAGCAGAACCCTCCTTGCAGAGTCTCTGTGCAGTTCCACAGTCTCTTCCTGAGGTGACACACACCTGGGTCAGTTTAGCTAGCATATCATATTTGTTTTGAAGGATCGTTATTGACAGCCTGATACGCCCATGGGTGCTGATGAGTGGGTGAAAAAGTGCGATGGCTCCCGATGATTCAAAGTCACCCGGTGTGTGTTCTCACAGTCAGAGCTGTGCACCCTGGGGTGACTCTTCTCTTCCAGTGACACCCCCTCCCCACGAAAAGGGGTCTATTTTTGTCCAGCACTGTAACGCCCCACTGCTGAGGCCTTGGGTACAAATTGAACCTCACACACAGACACACACACACACACACACACACACACACACACACACACACACACCCACCCACCGACACACACACACACACACACACACACACACACACACACACACATACACAGAGCAGCAGAGCATAATAAATATGAAAATGAAAACAAAGGCAGACTGAGGCGCGGGAGGCAGACAGATTGTGTTTCTGTGAGTCGACATGCTCCTCTTCTGTCTCACAGTCGGCTGCTAACACACTGCATCACACTCTGAGTTATATTTAGCGTTCCTCACTGCCCTCTTCAGTATGCAGATGCTGCTTTATTTCCTCCCTCTCTCTTCCTCCATGAAATGTTAATAAGGTGAGCAGCTGCCTAGGTATGCAGCAGTGAGAAAGAGGAGGGAGGAGAGAAAGAGGGGATGTTTTGACTTTTCCTGTTGTCCTCGGAGCCCAATTAGTGTCCGTTAGCAGCCGAAAAAAGGCTTTTCATCAACCTTTTAACTCCCATTTAACATGTTCAATTCATTTAAAGGGCTGCAGGGGACCTCAGAACATTTCACAAACTCTGTGCTGCTCATGAAATCCAATCAAAAGCTGCCAGAAAACCTTAAAAGTGTATGATCCTTTTAACTCAAGATGAGGCAGATATTAGTTTCTAAATCACGGGATGAAATGTGAATTAGTGCCGAAATGATATGTAAAGATTGTTTGGATCAATATTGAGATCACAATTATTCATCACAATTGATTTTAGGGACACAATACTTTTTTATTGCACTTTCACATCTAAAAGACCAAAACAGCTTTGGGTTTTGTCCATGTTGTGCTAATTAACACATACTTGCATTCATTTAACCTGAAACAATTTTAATTTAGTGCATTTACATGTTGCCCATCTGCTCTTTGTATATCACTTAGTGCTTACCCCTTAATTTAGCTAAATATATTGCACACTACTGAGCTTCCAGAATGCAACATCTGCATCACTTCTCCACATCTAGCCCTGATTCATTCATTAAATATTCTGCTCAAGGATCTCTGGAAGTCAAATGTAAATGTCAGGCACTGTGTTTAAATTCTAGTCTGATCTCTCTTGCTAATGTGTGTTTGTATTTTCCGTGACGACCGAAATGCCAGCTCACCCTCTTCAAATGGATTCCCCACAAATGCACAATTTTAATATTGCATTTTGAGGAATTCAATGGCAAAGAAATATGCAGTATGGAGTCAAAGAACAGTCAACAAACCGCTACATTATCAGCTCCTTATTTATTCCATAAGATACAGACTCGTAGCAAGTCATGCACAGCTCTCATTCAAAAAGAAGTGTGTGACAAACGTGTCCTTGTTGCTGTTGAGGTGATATTGTCTCAGATCCTTGCTGAGGTTTTTCTCTCCGTCTCGCCATCAGTAGCTTTTCATGGCTCCAGGGCCGTAGTGCAATATTAATGCTGCCGCAGAGGCACTGAGGCTCTGCAGCTACCTCCTCTTTTCTCCTCCATCTCTCCTTCATGCATTTACATTTCAGCCATGTAGCTGTGAGACTCACTACAGGAGCAACAGAGAGACATGTTCAAATGCTTTAAAACCAAAAGGACAGGTGAGAAAATGACAGAGTATTTGATAGAGATGGAGAGAATTTATGGAGTATAGTTTGAGGGAACGGTCGAGAGGAGAATGATGTGATTGAGTGGGGATGCAGTGCATGATTTAATTCTCTTTTCAAAAGGAAATTGTTGGACACTCTTCATAACCCTGGATTCTGACAAGAAACTACACTTACTTACATCTGTTGCACATAATGCAGTATGTTTAAAATGGTTTCTTCCCAATAGAAAGTACTTAAAATGTTGTAAAGGTTATCTTATTATTAGTCAACTTACCTTTTAAAATCATGTTTAGTTGCCTTGAATCTTAACATGACGACATACTGAACAGAACACGGTTCTTAAGTGACTTATATTTGAATGATGAGGCATCTTTCTACAGGATATTACTTTAGAGAGATTTTAGTGAGTGAATCAAGTTTAAAAAAAGTTGTATTTCTTTAGATGGATAAACCAGTAGTGAACTTTTAGGGAGGTTCCAGTATTAAACACCAGTAACTCTATCAACCATGACCCCCTCTTTCTCTCTCAGGATAGCTTCCTGTTCTCCGTGTCCATCGTCAGCGGCTTGGTGTGCACCATCCTGGCTGTCATCAAGTTTTTGCTCGGCAAAAAGCTCACGAGCCGGGCCCTCATCACTGATGGTGGGTACACACACACACACACACACACACACACACACACACACACACACACACACACACACACACACACACACACACACACACAACACACACACACACACACACACACACACACTTTAAAGATCCTATAGTGTGCAAATGCAGCTTGAATTTACTTAACGGGCAGAATGTAGGGAATTTGAAAGCGAAAACTGATCTGCTGTCGGCATGTGATGATCTCAAACTCACACACACACACACACACACTCACACACACACACACACACACACACACACACACACACACACACACTGAAACACCTCCTAGATGAGTCTTTAAGCTCATAACGCTGTACATTTCCCCGATGCAGGACTAACAAAGGAATTCTGATTCTGATTCTGAACAGTATCGTTAGGCACATCCCTACTAGGAAGGGTTTTCTACTCATTAAGTATTTTCCTAGTAGCAGCATCCCAGTGTAACTTCCAGTGTGACACATATTCTGTATGAAGGCACACGTACATTCCTGCCATGGAGTAACACGTAGGCTGCAAACCATCACCGAAACACGAGATGATTAACGAGATGACCTCTGAGCATCTGACTGACATTAGAGGCATGTTGCCACTACGCTCTGTATGCTGTTAGAGGAGATGTCACGTGTTACTGGGCCGAATTCCAACACTTATCCTACAAAATGCACTCATCAGGTGACTTTAAAGGCAAGTTTATTTATATAGCACTTTTCAACACGAGGCAATTCAAAGTGCTTTACAAAAATGAAAGACATTAAGAGCATAAAACACATTAGAAACATTAAAAAGCAAAGATAATAAAACATGAATACATGAATAAAAGTTACAGTGCAGTGTGAGATGTGAATAGTTCAATTAAAAGCAGCGGCGAAAAAGAAAGTCTTCAGCCTGGATTTAAAAGTAGTCAGAGTTGCAGCGGACCTGCAGGTCTCTGGGAGTTTGTTCCAGATATTTGAGAATACCCCTAACCAAATTCTCACATTCCTCTACCCCTAGTCTTCCCGTTGAAATGATAGTTCCTTAGACAGTTTTCTAACCTTTTTATATTCCTTTCATCCTTCTCTTTCATCCATTTTGCATCCCCAGACAACACATGTTTGTTTTACTGTCACCCACTCTCTCTCTTTCCAGGATTCAACTCCCTCGTGGGGGGGGTGATGGGGTTCTCCATCCTCATCAGTGCCGAAGTGTTCAAGCATGAGCCCCAGGTGTGGTACCTGGACGGGACAATAGGTGTCCTCATAGGACTCATCATCTTCGCATACGGAGTCAAGTGAGTTTATTCTACACGTTATTTACACTGGAAAAAATGCAATGTAATAAGTAAGTGAAGTGAACATTTGCTTGGTTAGATTTCTTCGAATAAGACGGGATATTTAGATGAAAGAGAACTTGTGATTAGCTGAGAAAACTGATTTTGAACTATATCTTACCAGGATCAGTAAAAAGTTTTCAGTTTTCTGATGTTAAAACAAGATGAACCATCTTTTACAAAAACCACAGCAGCTTAAAGAACTTGTTTCATTTGAGATTTTGAGTTCTTACAGTGTAATAGTGAAGTATTTTGATAAAAGACAACATTATGTACAGATTAGACTAGTTTAAATGTACATTATTGATCCCAAATTGGGATTTTTTTTGTTACAGGAGCACCTAATCCTGTTATTAACAGATGAGAACGTTTTTTAGTGGGATCTAAGTGTTTGAATCATCTCTTCCATTACTAAAAAGTCTCCTCTTGTATCTCCGCAGGCTGCTGGTCGACATGGTTCCCCGGGTCCGACAAACCAGGAACTACGAGCGCTTTGAGTGACGAAGAGGAGGGTTAGTAGGGGCTGAAGGACAGACTGACTGACAGACATTCAGTCCTGGAGGTGCGTTCAGGCTACAGTGTCTGTACTCCAACCATTCACACATCTGAGCCCAGGAGGACGCTGCGGCACATTTTAAGTGTTTTCAAATTTGGTGTACATCTAATATATTTATGTCTTTTAACAGCCGTCTGTTCTCCAACGCCTCGTGTTTAAACTAAGGGGTTAAAGAGCTCCTTAGCAGCAACACATTTTTGTACAGAGAGTAAATAATGTTCAGTACCTCAGTAAGTCAACACACAGCAGTTTATTTTTCCCATGGTTCCTAGAGGCCTTTGCTGTAAATATGAAAATGTGTGGCAGGTGAGAGAGATGGATGTAGCTGATGTTGCACAAGAGGATTCATGGTGTCTCTTTTATGACAAGAGAGGAGGTTAAAAACCACAGAGGCTGAGCAACATGTGACTTATTTAGACTGGAACCGAGACAGGGCACTGTGTCAGAAACCCAACGCCAGCGCCAGCTTACAGTCCTGCAGGATAAAAATCGTAAGAGGGTCATGGCTTACAATTCACTGAGGGAACATATCAGAAACTAGCTTTATGTTGCAACCTCTTTTTATGTATTTGTGGTGACAAAGTAAGTTTTCATCTAGTGCCATCTACTGAGCAAAAGAGGTACCTGCCACACACAGGGATACATGTGAATCTGCATCTAGTATAGCACATTACAGACCTAAAAGCCTGTAGTAAATATACAAACAAGCTTCTTTAATACAAGAGAAATTCTTGCACACTGTCAGCACTAGAGGTTCAAGTCATGAGCTGCAAGAGAAGAAACAAATAGGAGAAAGATTTGAGAGTAACTGCATCAATAAACGATTAAGGACGTCCTTAAAAAAGGGAAAGATATGTCAAGTTGCAAAAAAACCAAGTAAAATAAGGCAGAAACGTTTTAAAAATCTCATTTTTTGACTCTCCAACACAACCACAGCGCTACATTTCTCTCTGTGTCAATTCATCTTTTGCTTCTTCATGCAAAAATACCAATTTTGCAGGAAGCTATCTTTGGGTAACATCAGATTTAGTTATGCTTTTGCAGGATTGATCTGGAGATCTTTACAGATCTCTTGATTAAATGGATTACTTTCTTTATTTAAGTTGTTGTTGTTGTTGCAGTTTTCCACATCCTGTTGTTTACTCTCGTTAAGCTCAATTCAATAATTCATGTTTGAAGAGTTCAGCTGTCACATCAGGTGGTTTGTGACAAACAGAGGCTTGTCTTCACATGTTGGGTTTACTCCGGTTTTTTTAATTGGTTTATCCGCTTTCAGTAATTTGGTTTGTTTGTGCGATTAAGTTGCTCAAAATGTTAGGCAACCATCACGCAGAGTCTCAGTGCTTTCATAGATATTTGCATTTTGATGCTACATATATTTATGTATTTATTTATTGTGTCTTTAAGCTAATTATTTAGAAGGTCCTAGATGTAATTTGGAGTCTTCTTGTCTTTATTCCTGATGGTCTGTGACAGAAACGTATCTATGATGAGCTGACATTGTGCAGGTCGTTAAGTTTTCAAATTCATTTTAATACATTTGACACAGCTGTGAATTACTCAAGCTTTAAATTCAAGATGATACTGTGAAGGATTCCACTTTCCAGCTACTTCACTCGCTCAGATTGGATCTTATTGATGAGAAGAAGCTTGTTTTGAAGTTTGCGCTGAATTAGACGTCTGTTAAACTGTGCTTTGTCCCTTTTTGTATTTCTGTTCTATATGATAAATGATACTACTGATAGCATGGACTCATACTGCAGCGATGGTTTTAGACAACAGTCTTTATCTGGCGTCAAGAGTAGAAACATGTCCTCTCTTATCTGGAGCTGCTGTTGGGGATTTAAAAGGGATTTTGCTGATTAAAGTAAATTGACTTGTGGAGTAATCGCAAAACATTGGATTAATGTTGTAGACAACTTTGTAATAGTGTGTAAATGATTTAATCCCAGCGTGAATCTGTATTAAAGCAAACCACTTTAGAGTTTACTGAAGCACAGTGGCTAATCTACTCCCAGGCATTATTTAGTAAAGTTACCATCATGTAAAAAGCCCTGACTCACTAACCATGTTTGTTCCTGTGTGAATCCAGAGCCTTAATGTTACTGCTCAGTGTTTGGTGACTGTTGAACATGAATGTAATTATCCGCTGTTTTGATTGTCATTGATGAACGGGAGTGTGTTTCTGCAGTGGCTGTAACTGAATGTACACACTGTGCTGTGAGAATAATGTGTACAGCCAATTACTGTGTACACTTAACGGTATAACATGTAACATTAAAATGTCTAAAACCATGGTATATATTTTGTTAAGTTGGGTACTTTTATTTCACAACCTATCTGCAGTGTTGGGAGAAATACTTAGATCCTTTACACAAGTAAAAGAACAAATACTATGGTCTTAAAATACTCTACTACAAGTAAAAGTACAAAAGTTATAGCATCAAAATGTATGTACAAAGTAACTATGAATGTTAACCCTCCGGTATCACTCGATTGGACTACGCAAATTAGTCATTCGGGACAAAAATGTCCACTGCAAAATACTTTGATAAAAACATTACATTCAAATATTTTTTTCACCACTTTTTTGGGTTTAATCTTTAAAGCAACTTCAGCCCTGATAAAAAATACCAAATATTGAATCATTTTCAGGATTTTAACCCTTTAAATGCCATTTTGAATACATGAAATCGCTGTTGTTTTTCATGATAAAAACAGAGAAAATGTGTTCTTTTCCATATAATACATATCTGGGGACTGGCTTTTCTTTTTTTTATCACAGTCTTGGATATGTCAAAGATTAGCAACAGCATTTATTTTTGTGCATTATTAGTTTTTGCACAAAACCAGATGAAACAAAGACAGTTCGGGCAGATCCACACCAGATTCTCCTTCTCAGGGTGTTTCCGTTTCAGAGGATGAGTCCTGCAGCTGAAGTTACGGGCTGCATGAGCAGATACCTCTTGTCCCACAGAGAAGCGCCTCTTCGTCTTACTGCTTGTTGCGTATCACAGGAATGAAATGACCAGCCAGCCAAACTACTCATATTTGAAGCTTTGGCTTTGCAGCCAGGTGTTTTTATTTACTTGAAGGAGTGCATGGCTGTGTATTTCTGTTTGCTAAAGAGACATTATCAAAGGACTTTGAGGTCAAGCTGGGCCAAGATCATCAGATCTGTTTACCTCAAAGACACATGAAACAGCACAAATTAAAAACAAAATGCCATGAGAACACACGTACTCCTGTCTCATTCTCACACACAATCACTCACACACACACACACAAGGTATAAGGAGGTTTAATATGTATGAGTGTGTATGAGTTTGGGAATGAGGTAGTGAGAGAAAAAGAGAGAGAGAGAAAGAGATATGAGGCGAACCAAATCTACTGTATATCGTTGTCTCTGTACACACACACACACACACACACACACACACACACACACACACACACACACACACACACACACACACACACACACACACACACACTTCTCAGCTGATACCACTCTTCCACATCCATACCAACACACCTACATCATATTAGTTGGATACATGTATTCCAATGGCTGGCAGGGCCGCATTATGCAACAGGCCCAGAAACCAAGAAATTACAAACATGTAATTCAATGGTAAAATGTCACATCTGGTGATATACAGTAAAAATTACAAATTGAACTATTTTCCTCAAATAAAACCCTGCCATTACAAAAAGAATGATTATATCCCGGTATGGCGGAGAGATCAAAATATGTGGTTATAATGGGAGCAAATGGGACATTTTTGTCCCGAATGACTAATGTGTGAGTTTTTTGTTTAATCTGACTCTGTGCAAAAACTAATAATGCACCAAAATCAATGTTGTTGCTAATCTTTGACATATCCAAGACTGTGATAAAATAAACATTTATTATATGGAAAATAACTGCCTTTTTGTGCACGTTTTTCATAGAAAACTCAAATTCATGTTTTCAAACTGGCAGTTAAAGAATTAAAATCCTGAAAATAATGTAATATTTGGTATTTTTGATCAGGACTGAAGTTGATTGAAAGATTTAACCCCAAAAAGTTAAAAAATATATTAATCTGCTATCATTTTATAGCAGTTTTTGGAAGTGGACATTTTTGCCCCGAATGACTAATGTGGGAGTTTTTTGTTTAATCTGATTCTGTGCAAAAACTAATAATGCACAAAAATCAATTTTGTTGCTAATTTTTGACATATCCAAGACTGTTATAAAAAAAAAAAAAATAGCCATTCCCCAGATACGTATTACATGGAAAATAACAAATTTTCTCTGTTTTTATCATGAAAAACAGTGGTTTCATGTATTCAAAATGGCATTCAAAGGGTTAAAATCCTGAAATGATTCAATATTTGGTACTTTTGATTAGGGCTGAAGTTGCTTTAAAGATTAAACCCAAAAAAGTGGTATAAAAAACATTTGAATTTAATGTTTTTATCAAAGTCTTTTGCAGTGGACATTTTCTGTCCCGAATGACTAATTTGCGTATTCCAATCGAGTGATACCGGAGGGTTAAACACCTTGTTAGGTGCCGTGGTTTGTTTGTGTGTGTCTCCCTCCCCCTCTCCCCTGATTGTCTCCCTCCAGGTGCTCCCAATCCCCAATCAGGGCCTCCATAATGGACCTGAGGAAGGCTGCAGTCTCTCTCCTCTGGGCTGCATGTGTGCAGCATGTGTAGTGTCTCTGTCTCTGTGTGAGGTCTGCTAGTTTAACCTGTTTGGTTATTGTAAGGAGATGTGCTCCAGGTTATCTTTGTGTTGTGATTACTTTAGTCACTTTCTTTTATAAGAGAGTTGTTCTTAGTTTATTTATCCTGAGTTTGCTTTGTAAACTGGCTGGTGAGCCCTCTTCACTTTTTGGTTAATTAAAACATCACACTCGCAACAAGCAAGAAAACACCACGACGAGAACCACCAGGAAAACTCCCTGCAAATCCTGGTAAGTAGCCAGCTGGCAAAAGTTAATGATATATTGACCCTGTCTTTGTGCATATACAACTTTATAGGGTGTAATTATCTAAATACTGTCACACTTGCAGCCATGCTGTCGTAGGTCTAGTAGCTAGTTTCTCTCTCCGCTTCTACACACGCACACAGAATAGCAGAGAGGTGGTGTCAACCAGATGAAGTGAAGCTAACGTTTTACTCGAGTAGAAACATGCCGGCCTGACTTGTAACACAACAGCGTCGGCGTCTATATTACAATTGATGTCCCACCATGCCGGAATAACGGCGCAACAGTCTCGCCTTGAACAGGCTGACAGGCGAACAATCCTCCGTGTTTGTACCTCTTAAATCGCTGCATAGCCGATTTATTTGGACTGGATTATCCCAGAGAGTCTAAAGATTCTTTATAACACAGTTTGAGATTTGTGAAACCTTTATTCTATTTGTGAAAATACAACTGAGGGAGATTTCAGTGCTTTTTTCGCATCTTGACATCATTAGACCAGGCCCTGATCTAAAACCACTATACCTAGACTCATCAAATCTGGACTGGATTATCCCAGAGAGGCTAAACATTCTTTATAACACAGTTTGAGATTTGTGAAACCTTTATTCTATTTGTGAAAATACAAAAAAGGAAGATTTTTCTGCTTTTTTTTTACATGTGGGAGATTTAGCTGTGAAACACTATAATTCAATGGCAAAGATGTTAAATAGCTATAAGGAAATAAATATATATATTCTTTTCTTCTTGTCTTTTCAATAATTTTGCTTTCTCAGTTAATTGTCCTTTTTGTAGGCTACCATGCCACCGTTCTTGCATACGGGATCAGGGAAGACCTTCTCCATGGGAGGAACATACACCTCAGGAAACTGATCCTGTAGTCGGAGTTATACCAAGGGTTATCAAAGGATCTTTGAGGAAAGGGAAGAGAGGCCAGACTGTGAATTCTGCCTTTCGGTATCTTACCTTGAGGTCGGTGGACAAATGTTATTCAATGATACAGTGTTTTCAAAAGAAAAGTTAATTAAGCATTTTCCTTTTTGACTACAGATCTATAAGGACGACATATTGGACTTGCTATGTCCTTCTTAACACAAACCTAGCCTCAGCATTAGGGAAGACCCTAAAAGGGGAATAAAGGTGAGGGACTGGAATGTTTTTAAAGAATAGACTTTTGCTTGGAGTAGATGGAAACACAAACCTAATTGTATTCCTTTTTAAATGTAATGTAAAGGGTCAGCTTTTGTACTAATTGAAAATATCCTGTTTTTCCACATCGTGGGTTTGACCGACAGGCAGGTGATCTCTGCCCAGGAGATGGTGGGCTGTTTGGAGATTGGAAACTCAGCTCGCACCGTGGCTTCCACCGCCATGAACGCCGCTTCCTCACGCTCACATGCCATCTTCACCCTCACACTGGAGCAGCGCAAAGACAAGTCAGTTTGCTGGTGTTTTCTCAAACAATCACTTAGGCTGATATAAATACCCTTTTTCTCCTGAACCTGTTAAACCCGAGCCTGGACCAATGTTTGAAAGCAAAGAAAGTCTTGTATCAAGAGTCAATGATTCTTTAAACAATATCTTGATATAAAATGAGATGTAGATATTATCTTAAAGAGAACTTTATTTTAAGGTCCAAGTGTGTTGATTGCCCTTTGCTTTCTCCTCCACCGTCAGCCAAGAAGAAAGCGATTCAGCACCACTTAAGCAGGATATGGACAAGGAAGAGCTGATCTCTGGCGATGAGGATGAGTCGCAAACTGCGAAAGCGAAGAAGAGACGCACTCAAAAAAAACAAATCTACGGGGGTCATCTAATAAAACCAAATGATAAACATAAAGCAAGTGTACACATTGACCTGCCAGTGCGATCATGAGAAGTGCCAAAATATGGTGGTCCATATTTCAGCATCATTTCCCGAGGTAAATTATCTGATGATAAGATCTGACGATGAGTCACACTGTGAAAGCTAAGAAGGGACGCGGTGCCTCGAAGAAACCAAAATCTACGGGGGTAAGACTATTGGGATAATCTTCGAAATGGTTATTTGTTTATAACTCTCGACACGGCTTAAAGATCATGCAGGGCGAGAACAAACCATAACCACGATATCAAATGCAATCTCTCAGCAGAGTAGTGAGGAATAGTCCACTTTTGGTTCAGCTGAGAGGTTCATTAAACACATCATCCTGTTATATCTCTCTAGAAAGGAACCTGCAAACTATGTGTGTTTTACATTTCATGATTGGTGACCTATGATGTAAACATTTCTCTTTCTTTAGTGTGGGTGTAAAGCAGGCGGCTGCGATCACTGGAACTGCGGCTGCCTCAAAAGAGATGGCCTGCAGCCGGGAGACCTGCTGGTGTGATCACCGGAAGTGCCGCCTGATATCTGTGCGTGACTTTGAGGTTCTGCAGAAGAAGCTGCGTCGGGCTCTGAACGTCAACCGCAACAATAAGGTGCAGAACCTCAGTTGTCAGCAGGAGCCCCTCCCTCAACCCCAGGGACGGACTCTCTCCCTGCCCCGGAGGACGCCCCCCCCCCCCCTGCTAACTCCAGCCACACTTCAACGTGTGTGTGTGTGTGTGTGTGTGTGTGTGTGTGTGTGTGTGTGTGTGTGTGTTGTGTGTGTGGTGGGTGTGTGTGTGTGTGTGTGTGTGGTGTTGTGTGTGTTGTGTGTGTGTGTGTGTGTGTGTGTGTGTGTGTGTGTGTGTGTGTTGTGTGTGTGTGTGTGTGTGTGTGTGTGTGTGTGTGTGTGTGTGTAATCAATCTGGATTGATAAACTGATTCAAAAATGTAGGGTCATCGATGGACATAAAACTTCCATGCATATCCTCTTCAAGATCTTTTTTATTTAGTAAAAAAATGTAAATAACAATTATTGGATTATTATACATACGGTGGCCCTGAACTGCAAAACGCCACAGCATTTCACAAAACGCCGCAGCATTTCACAAAACACCACAGCATTTCACATTAGAGATGGGTGAGTCCTGATTCATCCGGATCATTAACCCGGATCCTAGTAATGAGCTGGTCGTGACGAGTCTCCCCTCTCGATTAACCCGAGTCCTTTGAGTCGTACACCTGGTGACGTACAAATTAAAACTATAAATTGCGTCACTCGCTACTCTCCTTATAACATGTAAAATCACATTACAACGTACCCCAGTCCATCTGCCTAGCCTTTAGAAAGTAGGATAGCTGCCAGAAGTTATCGTTTGGCTCAGGGGACGCGGATCAGTGAAACTTCCTGCGGACTCAGAGCCGTAGCAGATCCAGGCAGACTCATCATGCACGAGTCAACAGCAGACTCAGATTCGCAAATCCTGACTCACTGAATCATGGGAACTTCCTTCACTTCCTGCAGACTCGTGAGTCGTGGGGACTCAGAGCCGTAACCGTATAGCAGATCCAGGCAGACTCGTCATCATGGACGACTCAACAGCAGACTCAGACTCGCAAATCCTGACTTCACTTCCTGCAGACTCGTGGGGACTCAGTCTCAGAGCCGTAACCGTATAGCAGATCCAGACATCCAGACTCGTCATGCACGAGCATTGCCGCGAGAACTGGGAAGTCATTTTACTTAGGGGGTGCGGACAAAAGTGGGGAGAGATTTCAACAACAGTAACATGAAGTTTTTCAAATGTACACCATTCGCAGCCCCACCTCCAGCACCCCTACTTCCCGTGGCTATTGTGCACGAGTCAACAGGAGACTCGCAAATCCTGACTCACTGTACAAAACATAGCAGACTCAGAGCCGTAACCGTATAGCAGCAGATCCAGCAGACTCGTCGTCATGCACGAGTCAACAGCAGACTCAGATTCGCCAAATCGCAAAATAACCCTTTTTTTTTTGTGATCAACATTTTTTTATTAAAGCAAAAGACACTGTGTAGCGGAGGTTAATGTAACGTTAGTTTAATATGCTCGTGAAATGCAACAACTTTTTGGTTTCACCGGTAGGATTTCTACGCTATTGGTGATGCTGACTCATATGACTCAAAGGACTCGTATGATACGGATCTCGTCAATGACTGACTCAGTAGACTCCGAGTCTGTAAAAGGATCCGGATTTGCCATCTCTATTTCACATTGGACGGAAAGGGTATTCCTTTAGGGAGAACACTTCTTGTTTGTGATTGTACAGAGCCAGCCAGAGAAGCACTGCTGTGATTGGTTGTTTTTGCTGCCAGTCAAGAAATGACGCTTCGTGATTGGTCACCACCCGACAGCGCAACATGTCCCAACGCTTCAGCTGTTAGCACACACTCAGAGCTCACAGCACCTCATATCTGTTCAGAAACTGGACAAAAGTTAAACAAGTACAAAACACAGACTGTCTATGTCATGGCGGATACAATCGCCGCTTTATTTATGTCTGTATGACGTTGTTGTGAGTGTGGACGGAGCAGCTACAGGTTAGTTTAGCCTGATCGATCCGATTCCGATAGGATTTACATGGAGATACGCCCCGCCCCCTCTCCAGCGCGTCTTGTTTGAATGACACAGCTGACAGCCGCGGTGAAACTCGAGCGATTAGAGCGATGCGAAAAAAACATGAATTAATGCTTTATTAATTCATGGTTTTTAAGGGACTTATCTCCATGTAAATACTACGGTAGACTACCCAATATTCGCATCGCTCTAATCGCTCGAGTTTCACCGCGGCTGTCAGCGGTGTTTGTTCCTGTCATTCAAACAAGACGCGCTGGAGAGGGGGCGGGGCGTATCTCCATGTAAATCCTATGGGAGATACCAACTACAACAAAATGAACATATTTGACCGTGATTTAATTGTAATACACGTTTCAAAGTGATGCCGAAGTAACTACATACTGATACCGGTTAGTAAAAACCATGAATTAATGCTTTGACAAGTCTGCAGACAAGACGGCAGGCAAAAAGCTTTTAAAATGCGTGTTTTCTGAATGGAATCGGATCGATCAGGCTAAACGAACCTGTAGCTGCTCCGTCCACACTCACAACAACGCCATACAGACATAAATAAAGCAGCGACTGTATTCGCCATGACATAGACAGTCTGTGTTTTTCTGTTCTTCAAGCGGCCCATGAAGACGGGGACAAGACCCCTAAGGCCCCTGAGACAACATTTATGTTTTTAATGACCTGAACATTAAAAGTTATCTTTAAAGGGCCCATGTCATGCTTTTCCGGTTATTACCCATCCCCTTGTGTGTTATGAAGGTTTTTATGCTGTAAACCAGGGGTGGGGAACTTCCGGCCCCCGGGCCGTATACGGCCCTCGAGGTAATTTATAAACGCACGCAAAAAAAAAAAAAGATTAAAGAAATCTTGACCGCAAAATAATTAAACAAGCGAGTGCCTGTTTTTCCTGGCCAAGGTCAGGGTCCCAGTAGCGGAGCTGGGGGGCGGTGAATCCTGGCCACCCCAAACACCCTCACCACGGGGGCCCAAACAATTTTAGAACATTAAGAAAAAAATGTTTAAGTAACCTTTCATCATTCATCAATAATTAATATAACGTTATATTGATAATGTACTCACTAAACTTACAATTCATTTAACTTATTTTCTTCCAAAAGTTAATTATCCAAAGCCTCTGTACACCCCCTTCTATTTACATGTAATGGTTTGGTCCCGCCTCCGCCTCCAAACGGCACTTTCTAGCAGAGAGTGAGAGCATGTGAGCAGGGATGCTAGTACTTACGTGTGTGCCATTGTGACAGACAAGAATAGTCAATTCTGAGAGATAGATGTATCCTGCTGTATGGGTTGATTGTGCGTTAATCTATTGGTAATGCCTTGGGGTTCCAGTGGGAGGGATCACTGCGCTCTTCCTCGCTCGATTCAGACGAGTGAAGGCGGGAGCTGCGTGATTGTATGTCTTCACTTCTCTCACTCACTATTTCCCTTTTTAAGGTAATTACAGTATACAAAGCACTATAAATCTATCAACCCATGTTATATATATAATCTGTATTACATCACCGTGGTTCGTTGTGAGAGGAAAGTGTGTATTTTGCACTTTGTTGTATTGTTTGAAGGTTCTTGCTAATTCTGGCTAACTTTGTGGTCATTGAAGCTAGCTGCTGTATACCTTGTGGTGCCGCTGAATCTGACCGTTTGTCATGTTGTTAGCAGCTAAGCTAGGCACTGTTACATTCACATGTCCATACAGATGTTGTTTTACCACTGTTAAAGAGCTAAAGATAAAGGAGAATTTAGTCATAATTATTGGTCCTGAAATTTGAGTGTATTCATTGTAAATGTACAAGCTTCATTATAAAGATGGCTCGATTCAGACGAGTGAAGGCGGGAGCTGCGTGATTGTATGTCTTCACTTCTCTCACTCACTATTTCCCTTTTTAAGGGTACAACACCATGTCTCAACGACTCACAAAGTCAGGCTTTCAAAAAGGAGAGAAAGAAATGAGAGAGGGACTAAAGGGCGACAGTATGTCACCCAGTATTTCAAGAGAAAAGGTGAGTGTGGTCCATGAGTGGTGGAAATTAGTCTGTTAGCTAAGCGTAGTCCATTGTAAATAATAATTGTTATGTTGTTTTTTTTTTACTAAGCTGACATTAAGTACTGTTAATATCTATATAGAAAATGCAGAGGTTTTTAATTTCACTTTGAAGGAGGTGAGCAGCATTGTGTTGAATTACATGCCACTTAACATATCTGAAGGGAGACTGGAATACTATATATATATATATATATATATATCAAAAAGCTAACATCTCATTTCAATTATACATTTCAAACACAGTATTTTCCCACATATTTAAGTTATATTTATTTGGATTGATGCATTCGTGTTTAGAGAATGTTCCATTCAAAAATGTTATTATTAAAAAGGCATTTACACCATAAAAGATGACTATTGAGATCTAGTGTCAGGAATGTTAGTCTTATATGTATGGCCAGAGGGCAGGACCTATAAACACATTTACTACCCAATAGCATTGTGAGGCTGAACAAAAGGACCTTTTGACTATGTAAATGTAGTCTTTTAAAAAAACAAAAACATTTACTGACTTTTTTGGATAGCTTAAAGTAATGTTGTAAAATTACAACCGGGGGCCTTACAGGGTTAAGGGCTATTGTTTATTGTTATTTACTTTAAGATGTTTATTCTTAACCAATAATTGAATTTAAAAACTCTTATTTAAATGATGTGTGTGTGTGTCTCTGTATTCCTGATGATACACTGAGAGAATGAGCTCATAGGGCTGCTGATCACCATAAGCTAAACAGTCTGTATATTGCACTACATTTGTATAATGTAAGCTTCGTTGATACTTTGCCTGTGGGAATAAGAAAAAAATAGTTAGATATACTGAATATTATTTGATCTATTCCACCACTAGCTTAATCCCAAATAATGTAGAGGTGTGTTGTAGGTGCCTTAAATAACCCCTTATTTTCTAGTGAGATGTATTTTTATGTTCATATAATAGTGATTTCAATGCCACTCCAAAATGATCACTGGTTCCACCCTGGCCACCCCACTGAAAATGTCCTGGCTCCGCCACTGCATGTAAGAGGTTTATCTCTCATTCAGAACAATGAAAATGCTCTCCTCTCACTGATCACCATGGAAACCTTTGATCTCTGGACACGTCGTTAGCTCAAATATAAACACCTGTGTCATGGAACACGATGATGTCATAACTCCAACTGACATAATTAGAGCAGCAGACTTCAGATAATGGTTAATGGTCCTGCCCTCAACAGCTCTACGTCAATTATGGGGTGTCATCATATGCCGTTTCCGTGGAAACGCATCCCTCGCCATAAAAGACGATGTCGCTATACATGAACTCCTATGAAAATGTTCAAAAAGTGCTCAAACTTCGCATGTGTGCTAAGAGTCCAGCCGTGAAGACATCTACGGGACAGTTTTGAGATTTCTTCAAATGCCGTTGCCATGGCAACACAATGCTCGCCATGAAACACGGTTTTCTCATAACTTCAGTGAAAATGCTCCAAACGGCCCAAAACTTCACAGGTTTGGTAACGATGCAGCCATCAACGCATCTAAGCGTATTATGGGATGTCATCAAATGCCGTTGGCATGGGGAAAGATCATTCGCCATCAAGTTAGTTCAAAAGTTTGCAGTTCAAATATTCTGCTGCTTTTCAAAGCCTTTTTACTTTCTTTTCTTCTCTCATCACACATTCAAGCCCCCAGTCTTCATGTATCATTTCAATCTAAATTCTTCACTTTCTTCTTACACATTACATTTCAGCATAGCAGTTTAGCGTCAGCTTTTCAGCATAAAGCATTCCCACTAGCAATTTCTTCAGGAATTGCATTCTCTAGTTTATATTGTTTTTCATTAATCTATATCTGCAAATTAACTTAAAGGTGGGGCAGGTCATTTTGAAGAAACCAGCTCGAGTGCGCTAGAATTTGAAAATACACAGCCGGAAAAGATCTGCCACTTCCTTACAGAGAACCTCCTCCAACACACACGAACGCGCACATGACCAATGAGGGCACGAGATAAGTTTGTGCACAGATGGAAGGCTGACAGGCAGGTAGGCCATCCAGTTATTTTAGCCGGGCCGGCTAAAATGATTGGTCGTGCTTTTTACAGTACTACGGCTTCCACAGATGACATGTTTTTATGGATTTTTTGTCAAAGCACTTGAGATATTCATTGCCATCGCGATGTTAAGAGCATTCCATGGAATATAACAAAAAGTGTATCTCGAGCCGGTTTCTCAAACTTACCTACCCCACCTTTAAGGTAATCTGTAAATGTAGTGGAATAAAAGTACACTATTTACCTCTGAATTGTAGTGGAGTAGAAGTACAAAGTAGCATAAAATGGAAATACCATACTAAAGTACAAGTACCTCAAAATTGTACTTATGTACAGTACTACTTAAGTACTTAAGTAACTTCCCACCTCTGGCTCTGATAAGGGTTTCAAATATCCGCAGTCAGCTACAGTTTAACCAGGGGCATCCTGAGGTAAATGAACTAATGATAAGATATAAAAAAATAAATAATGAAAGAGGATTACATGGAAAATAACTAATTTTCTCAGTTTTTATCATGAAAAACAACAGCGGTTTCATGTATTCAAAATGGCATTTAAAGGGTTAAAATCCTGAAATGATTAAATATTTGGTATTTTTGATTAGGGCTGAAGTTGCTTTAAAGATTAAACCCAAAAAAGTGGTATAAAAAACATTTTAATATAATGTTTTTATCAAAGTATTTTGCAGTGGACATTTTCTGTCCCGAATGACTAATTTGCGTAGTCCAATCGAGTGATACCGGAGGGTTAAACACCTTGTTAGGTGCCGTGGTTTGTTTGTGTGTGTCTCCCTCCAAGTGCAGCCTCTCCCTCAGGTGCTCCCAATCCCCAATCAAGGCCTCCATAATGGACCTGAGGAAGGCTGCAGTCTCTCTCCTCTGGGCTGCATGTGTGCAGCGTGTGTAGTGTCTCTGTCTCTGTGTGAGGCCTGCTAGTTTAACCTGTTTGGTTATTGTAAGGAGATGTGCTCCAGGTTATCTTTGTGTTGTGATTACTTTAGTCACTTTCTTTTATAAGAGAGTTGTTCTTAGTTTATTTATCCTAAGTTTGCTTTGTAAACTGGCTGGTGAGCCCTCTTCACTTTTTGGTTAATTAAAACATCACACTCGCAACAAGCAAGAAAACACCACGACGAGAACCCCCAGGAAAACTCCCTGCAAATCCTGGTAAGTAGCCAGCTAGCAAAAGTTAATGAAATATTGACCCTGTCTTTGTGCATATACAACTTTTATAGGGTGTAATTATCTAAATACTGTCACACTTGCAGCCATGCTGTCGTAGGTCTAGTAGCTAGTTTCTCTCTCCGCTTCTACACACGCACACAGAATAGCAGAGAGGTGGACACATGTCAACCAGATGAAGTGAAGCTAACGTTTTACTCGAGTAAAAAGTAGAAACATATGCCGGCCTGACTTGTAACACAACAGCGTCGGCATCTATTGGCGCATTTCCTCTACAGCGCGGTTTAAGCGTGCCGTGCCCGGCCCGTTTTTGGTTGCGTTTCCACGAGGCGTAGTTCCGGCTAGCGGGTACTTTTTCACAGTTCTCTCTCAAATCGAGGTTCTTTCCGGGCCAACAACCGGGCTGAGTATGCTAAACTAGTGAGAGAATCGCTGGCAACTACAACAAAATGAACATATTTGACCGTGATTTAATTGTAATACAAGTTTCAAAATGATGCTGAAGTAACAACATACTGATACCGGTTAGTAAAAACCATGAATTAATGCTTTGACAAGTCTGCAGACAGACGGCAGGCGAAAAACCTTTTAAAATGCGTGTTGTCTGAATGGAGATCGGCTAAGGAAGCTAACGTTGTATATGCTCCGACCGTCCACACTCACAACAACGGCCTACAGACATAAATAAACCAGCGACTGTATTCGCCATGACACAGACAGTCTGTGGTTTGTACTTTAACTTTTGTCTAGTTTCTGAACAGATATGAGATCTGAGGGCTAACAGCTAACGGCTGATGTTGGTTTTGTTTTTCGCATTGAAGATGACGTCACGGCTCCGCCTTTACTGCGTTATAGTTACTGCCCCAGTTCCTAAACTGTAATCGAAACGCAGCATTTTACATTTGCATGTCCCACCATGCCGGAATAACGGCGCAACAGTCTCGCCTTGAACAGGCTGTGAAGGGGGGCTTCGCCGCCACACCCGGTTACCAATCAACGCTTATTGTTTAGGTATCCCTGATAAGGAGGCAGACATATAATTAACTAGAACTAGCTAGATCTGATCGATATGGACATAAACGCGAGTGAAGTATAACCGTCAGACTGATACTGACGGGCTGTCAGGAGAGGGGGAGAGGAAAAGAGAGGCCCCGTTTATTTCTCCCCTGTTATTATCCGAAGTTACTGTAAACTTTTGAACAGTGTAGTTAATCTATTAGTTTGTGTAAATGTATTACTTATGTTGTTTTTTTTGTAGAAGCGCCGATAAAAGTATGGATAATATAAAGATAAATGCACCTTGTTTGTGTAAGGTGGCTGTTAGTTTATTTGGGTGATTACTGTATCGTGCGAGTGATTTCAGATAACGTCTGCCTACTGTATCCGCGGCCCAGCAGCTGTTAATAATCTTGCCTATATGCTTATGAAACTGTTTCATCTTTATTATAATAAGGCATTGCATTTTCTTAAGAGGAGTGGCCTACCTGCCCAACTTATGTTTTGTCATATTTATGGGGGAACACTTGATGATGGCTAGAGCAAGTAAAGTTGATTTTTTTTTTTTCTTGTGAAGCATGTTAAATATTTTCAATATTTGTTTCACAGCACCGACTGCGCTAACGGAGAGCAGTTGAACGAAGATAACAAAACGGAGGTAAATGTCATTATTTTATTAAACACTGAAACAACGGTGCCAACATATTAGTTTGCTTTATACAAGTTTAAGAAATCGGTGAATAAGCTAAATTATTTGCACCTTGATTTTGACCATGTTTGAGGCCAGGAAGCATTTGTTAGAAACACAGACGGTGACTATATACAAATATCTAGGACTTGATAATACAAACTGTTACTAATTATATCCCTGAAACATTGGGTCACGGATATTAAGCATTTACTTCTGCAATTGAAGATCCTGGCTCTGAACACTGCAACTCCAATCATTTTTATTGACTGTTTTCCAAATGTTTGTGCAGTTACGGTAGATGTTCCATTAACTATAGTTTGGAGTAGCTGTAACTATTGGCATCAATGAGTAAATACATTTGGGTGTCATTTTTAAAGCTCTGTATGATAAAACATATTAGTCCAAAAAGTATGTAGGTAAATGGAAGTAGCATTACACCAGTCTGTTCACTCCATGTGATAACACTATTTATCCTCACTTGTTTAGGTTGCAGCTTATGGGATGGCAATGGAAGCTCTGCTCATTTGTGGCTTCAGCGAAAGGGTCACTTCTCAAGCACTATCGAGTGAAGCACGGTACCTTTGGTCGTGAGTACCCCGTCTTCATTTAAACTGCCCTTGCTCCTTTAAGACATGGAGTGGCCTGCGAACACACATGTATAGATCCCACAATTTGCAGGAAACTGACGAGTGTGAAGATGTGCAGTCTTTAACATGTAAAATGTGACTAATTTTATCCTAATACAAAAGACTATTTTCAACATATCAATTCCCACTTGAAACCAGAGTGTGCTTTTGATGGATGTGATTTCATGACAAACACATATGGGACTTATGCAACGCACAGAAGTAGAAAACACAGATCCTAATCATGGAAAGATTTTAAGACTGATGTGATTGCAAAACATCCAGTTTTTACTGAGAATGAAATCCACTTTCCAGTGTTGGACTCGCATGGTCATGTGGACATAGATACCACCTTAGAGTTGGAGACTCGTTTATATATTTTTGGTTCATTTATAGTTGTGAGTGTCTGTGCTCCTGAACCTGTCTCCCCCTGCTCCTCTCCCTCCTCTCCCCCTTCTTCCTCCTCTTCCTCCTCTTCCTCCTCTCCCTCCTCTCCCCCCTGCTCCTCTTTGAGGCAGCAGCAAAGACTAGTTTTAGTCTAACAAGTTTTAAAAGGGTATCTTACCTTTTTTTTTTTTTTAAATGATTTCACAGCTTTAACATTTACTCAATATTTTTAAGTGTAAAAATGTTTCACCAATAAAATTGAGTACATCATAGTTTTAGTTTTTAGAGTTTACCTTGTGGCTTCAGAAATCAGTTTCCTCTCTTTTTTCTCTCTCCCGGTTATTTTTATATTTTGTTACTTCGCATTGTACCCCTAGTCCAGGAGGGAACGTAACAAATGGGGTCTCGTCCGAGATCTTTGAGACAAGGAGTGAGTAATTGATTTAGTTGTGTAGTGTTGACTTTAGTGGTGAGCAGTAGTGTATATAAGTGTAGCATTGGCTGAAGTCTCTTGCTGTTAAACAGCTTCCTCAGTTTAGACAGGGGAGTGTCTAGCTGGGCTGAATCAGTCCTTCCTTCAGGCACTCATTTATTATTTTGCCTTTTTTATTTTCGGGGTAATCCTGGGTGTGGGGATTTAGTCCCTGTTGGGGGCAGGCGTTTCAGGGTTTCGGCCACTGATGTTTGCCTTTTTAAAGTCGCCTCGAGCCCGGCACGCTCCAGAAGATAGTTAGGGAAGTTTGTGGTAGGCAGGATCTGGGGAAGTTCGTTATTTGGAAGACTGGCGACAATGTTTGTGAAGCATTAGTGGTAGGTTGTTGTCACAGCATTTAAAAAAAATACATTAAAATCTTGTGGTTGAGTTTTGGTTTTGGAGCAGTTTGTGGCCAATCCTACTGTGTGTCAGCTAGACTGCTGTAGGAAGGTTGACTTGCGGTTAATTGCTGACCACTACAATATTTTTGTCTCCACTGCTCTCGCTAAAAGTGATCTCACGGCTACTTTGCTAAATGGGCTAGTTGAACAGGGGGTTTTGAGTCTGCCTGATTCAGTGGAATCTCCTGGCACGGTGTTTGTTTATTTAGGATCCCCATTAGCTTTTGCTCTTGACAAAAGCTACTCTTCCTGGGGTCCGACACTTAAAACAATACAACAATAATACAACAACATTCAAGACATAAGTCCTGACATCATTAACAACGTCACCAATATCATCAACAATCTCATCCACTTTCAATATCAATCTCAGCCAAGGATATTTTATATTTTTGTTACTTCCCTTTGTACCCCTAGACCAGGAGGGAACGTAACAGAGTACTATTTTTACTCAAGTACAGATCTGAGTACTTCTACTTTTTACTCAAGTACTTCTCCATTAACTCAAGTACAGATCTGAGTACTTCTACTTTTGCTCAAGTACAGATCTGAGTACTTTTACTTAAGTACAAGATCTGAGTACTTCTCCCACCTCTGACCAGAGATCTGAGGAATTGTTTCTGTATTTATAAAAATGTTTTCAGAGGCCTGATAATCTCTTCCCTCTTTGTTACGGCCAGATCTAAGGGAACCTAGGCGCAGCATAAAATTGCCCCCTCCCACTCCCAAGAAATGGTCAATGACACAGGAAATCAGCTTTTTGAGATTTAATGAACTGAAAAAGAGCCGAGACAATCCCAACAACAAACAAATCGTCTTTACAGAGTATTCCTTAAACTTGCCTAACCAAAATAAAGTACAGGCTTCTTACCTAACTCCTACCAGTAAACAGGAGAAAAAAAAAGGTTCAAACAAAAAAGGATTTCTCACTCCTAAACAAAACAAAGCGTGTCCTCAAGACAGGTTAAATTAGCTTAGCTTTTAAGGTACAACAATGTACAACAGGGTCCGGTAAACGGTAACTTTAGCAATACAGAGCAACAAACCAGATCTTCTACACAGACAGAGTTGGGAGTAGGAGAGGTCGATGAGAGGGCAGAGGGACTGCATGGCTGCAGCTTAAATGCTCCCCTCTTCTTCAGGTGGACCAATCAGCAGGTTGAAGGTAGCTAATCAGCTAACTGCACCACCTGCTTGCTCACTCACACACACTCAGACACAGGAGGAGGGAAAAATATCTACACAAATGACATAACGACCCAGGGTCGTAACATCTTAAACGCATTCCTAAACCGTACTATTAGGGCATATCTTTTTGTTTATTTAGACAAAGTTTAACAGAATTTCTTCCGATATCTTCATATATGTTGGCCATATGTTTGACCTTGTTCTGGTAGTTACCCTCCAAGCCGTTGGGGATCCATGACTACCAGTTTGAGCCCCTGGCCCCGCCTGTGGCTGTAAGCATACACAACCGAATCAACAGGAGTGACAGTCACCAGATTTTTTTCTAGCCCACTACAGAACATGCTTTTTAAACATTCACCTCTATGAAATATGAATTTGAAAGGTCATGGTAGGAAAAACTGAAGTGTAAATAATAAAATAAATGCTGGATCATATCAGGGATTTCTCACCTGCTTTTGTGCCAGTGGGTGCAGCAGTTGGCTTAATGTGGCCTCCCCTTGTAGCTGTTGAAGCTTTAGATTCTTTAGGACCCATGATGGAACGAGAACTAGGGATGTCCCGATCACCTTATTTTTTTGCTTCCGATCATTTGATTTTGACAATCTGCCGATACCGATTTTTTCCGATCTTTATGCAATGCATTAAGAGAAAAAAAAGGAAAAAAGCATTCAAGTTGTCCCTTAAGGTTATTTTTTTATTTAAATGACAGTACCCATTCTATCCAACATGGATATAGCTTCTTTTTTTCACAGCAGCATTGGATCAGTTCAGTTGTGCAGCATTGGATCAAAACAAAATAAAAATGATCAGTGGTCCACCACAAAATAACCATGTAAACAAATTGAGTGCAGATAGTGCAGTAAGTGCAAGTTCACTCTGTTGCCAGATTTGAGAGAAATAAGCAACCAGGTCTATGAAAACAAGCCCAAAAGAAGCAACACATACATGATGTGTAATTTTAAACCAAAACTAAGGCCTCAGGATGACTTTAAGACGTGAACATGGTCATTTTTGTTTTGTAACATTAAATAAAATAATAAAAATATTTTATAAAAAAAAAAAAACGATCCCCGATCTTTTTCTTCCGATCTTTTGAAAATCACGTGATCGGCTCCGATCCCCGATCACGTGATCGGATCGGGACATCTCTAACGAGAACAATGCATAACAAATCACGTTAGAATAATTCCTCTCTCACCAGAATCTGTTAACTTAATAACACCCTTTGCTTAAAGCACTTCTGAACGTTCTTGCTGCAAGTTAGTAACAATGGATAACAATATAACTTGTTACATGTCGTCTAATATTTTATATCAGACATAACCTCAAACTTGAATTCTCAATCCCTGCTCCAGTACGGTTCTGTAAAACAAGGCCAGCAACCCTGACATAAAAGAGTATCCCTATGCACTTTGTTCCATTACCAAGCAATCATCTCACCTCTGGAAGGAGCGACAGCTAGTGATGGCAGTTTGACACTGAAGCTTCGATACGTGCTTCAAACCCTGGACTTCCTATTCCATAGAAGCAGTGCTTCGAAGCTTGCTTCAAATCACGTGACATATGACGTCCGAAGCAGCAACTGCTTCATTTCCTGAATGAATCAACTCACTGGTTCGCCGTCCAATCAGGTGATTCAATGCACTGCCTCGTCTCGATTCTGACAGGTGACAGGTTGAAACGGTTTCGAATTTGAGCGCTTCAACACTTTATAACTGCTCTAAACAATGCGCAATGTGTGGGTTGTTGTTGTCGTAGTTTGCGTTGTTGTTGGTATTGCATTTGTATTGGATCATTATAGAGCAAGCCAGGAAGAAAGATAGGTCGTTCTGGCTCGGGGAAACACTTCAAAATGTGGAGAAGTTGTGAACAAAAAGACAATTATGAGTATTAAAAAAAAGTTGAACAGTTTAAAGAATAGATAGCCCAGTGGATAGAGCAGGCGGCCGAATGCGACAACGTCCTCCGCGCCTGACTCAAATCCTGGAATGGATGAACTTTTAATCATTGACCGCTTTTCAACTTTAATACTATAACTGATAAAAGGCCCTCCCTGGCCAAAACAATGCCTTTAGAAAAATAAAAAGAATAATTACCTCAAAGATCTTTGAGTGTTCCCCATCCCACATAATCACCCCCTGCCATAATTACACAAGCACACCCAACCAATGCCACATTTTCCAGCACTCTCTTTTCAATAACCCAATACACACAATTATCAATCTTTAATTGCAAATAGAACATGATATTCAGTCTTAGTGTGTGTGTATCGAATATTTTTCAAGGCAAAGATACGTTAAACCCACTGCAGCCTTGCACTTCGCCAGGAGAGGTCGCTGTAACTGAAGCTTCGAGAAATGAACCTATTTCCGACACAATTGTCCAAGTGGTTCGATGCTTCATTCAAAGCTTCATTTGCCCATCACTTGCGACAGCTTCAGTGTTAGCTCCCATTGGGCTGACTGGCCGAGCTGTGTGGGGGACGAAATGATAGGATTATATTTCAATATAATAGGACAGAGCTATATCAATCATATTTTTGTTTCAATATATTTGGCACAAAAAAATCCCTCAACACCGACTCAATCTAGTTCCCACATAGTCTTGGTGCATTCTGACCTTGGTGAAAACTAACTTTGATCTTGAAACTTACAAATAGGTGCTTTGGTTGCAGCAACTGCAGACCGCCAGGTACCGGTGATGGTAGATGCTGGTTTGACAGGCTCTGGGTCCTTGCGAGTCTTTTTCTATAAACACAAAACAAGACCAGGGTAAAGCAAGAGCAACGAATCAGCTTTTTTGAGCTATAGCATTTGGTAAAGCCAATGAGAAAAACACTAGATGCTTTTCGTACAAACCTGAGCCCGTGCAACGTCTTGGCCAATCTTTGAGCTGCTCCTGACGACCCTCTGGTTCGATACATCTGGCAAGCTGGACATGTTCTGTTGAGGGTAGGGAGGTCAACAATGAACAAAAGAGACCATCACAGAAAGTTTTTTTTTTTTTGAGAGTTTGGAAAACGTCAAGTGATTTTTGTGATTTTAGCAGTTCAAATCATGTCTCTAGACCCTTCAGAAAGGCTGGACCCCATCAGGCTGTATACAGTCATTGGACCCCACGGGGTAGTAAAAACCCGTGTGTGTGTGAGCTGCCTGGACGCTGCAATCATGTTGCGCGCACTATCCGTGCTGAGTGTGCTGACTTTTCGTACAATGTCCCACTGTCTGGCTACCTGCATAAAGTCAAGTGCTCGGCGCAGTTGTCGGCGAAATGTCGCTCAGCGCAGTTGTCGGCGAAATGTCGCTCCTCTGTTTTCATTGAAACAGCTCCTTATATCCGTTAGCGCAGCTAGCTAGCACCAGATGCTAACAACAACAATACACGTAAGGTGTTCTCGCTCGCTCGCGCCACACATACACACACCCTCCCGGTCCTCCCGATGGCCAGTCCGGGCCTGCATGTGAGTGTGGAAGTGTGGTCTGCCGCAAGCGGGCGGCAGGAGCGGGGCTGTCAGCATCAGCTTGTAGATGGTATTTTAAACTCGATGCGCTCTGAAACTACGGGGCGGCCGAGGACAAAAAATACACATGCGTTAATCGCGTTAAAATAATTAGTGGCGTAAATATTTTTTTTTGCATTATTAACGCGTTAACTTGACTGCCCTAAATTTTATGTTATGGTACTAAATGTAGTTATTTAGACCTAGATTTTTTTACTTAAATGTACTCTATTCACAAGGTACATTTAAAATCATTTCACAGCTTTAACATTTACTCAATATTTTTAAGTGTAAAAATGTTTCACCAATAATATTGAGTACATCATAGTTTTAGTTTTTAGAGTTTACCTTGTGGCTTCAGAAATCAGTTTCCTGTCTTTTTTTCTCTCTCCCGGTTATTTTTATGTTTTGTTACTTCCCATTGTACCCCTAGTCCAGGAGGGAGCGTAACAAATGGGGTCTCGTCCGAGATCTTTGAGACAAGGGGTGAGTAATTGATTTAGTTGTGTAGTGTTGATATTGTCTTTAGTGGTGAGCAGTAGTGTATATAAGTGTAGCATTGGCTGAAGTCTCTTGCTGTTAAACAGCTTCCTCAGTTTAGACAGGGGAGTGTCTAGCTGGGCTGAATCAGTCCTTCCTTCAGGCACTCATTTATTATTTTGCCTTTTTTATTTTCGGGGTAATCCTGGGTGGGGATTTAGTCCCTGTTGGGGGCAGGCGTTTCAGGGTTTCGGCCACTGATGTTTGCCTTTAAAGTCGCCTCGAGCCCGGCACGCTCCAGAAGATAGTTAGGGAAGTTTGTGGTAGGCAGGATCTGGGGAAGTTCGTTATTTGGAAGACTGGCGTCAATGTTTGAAGCATTAGTGGTAGGTTGTTGTGTCACAGCATTTAAAAAAATAAAAAAAAATAAATAAAAAATACATTAAAATGTTGTGGTTGAGTATAGCTTTTGGTTTTGGAGCAGTTTGTGGCCAATCCTACTGTTGGTCAGCTAGACTGCTGTAGGAAGGTTGACTTGCGGTTAATTGCTGACCACTACAATATTTTTGTCTCCACTGCTCTCGCTAAAAGTGATCTCACGGCTACTTTGCTAAATGGGCTAGTTTTGAGTCTGCCTGATTCAGTGGAATCTCCTGGCACGGTGTTTATGTTTATTTAGGATCCCCATTAGCTTTTGCTCTTGACAAAAGCTACTCTTCCTGGGGTCCGACACTTAAAACAATCCAACAATAATACAACATTCAAGACATAAGTCCTGACATCATTAACCTTTTTCGGACCACTTATTTATTTATTTTGGTGACGATCCGACCTCCATGCTGCTACTCTGGTTCAAACTGCATCCACCAAACAATATGATTTATCTCCACCTCCCCAAAATAACCAAAATCTGACACGGTGTGAGATGTCTTTTTTTTTTAGCTGTTCTGTGGTCATTTCCTGCGATCTTCTTCATGCAGTCAGTCAAAATGAATGAATGAATGGGCGTTTCTTTGACTATTTATAGTCAAATATGGGCGTTACGTGAAGCCGCAAAAGCTGCGCCGCATTCGAGTTGATTGTGATTTATAAAGGGAAACCGGCGTAGGATGTGCCGTACGCAAGTCCTGCGCCGGTACGCAGTCTTTTATGAATCGGAAAATGTCTGTGCGTATTTATTTGCTTTGTCCTACGTAAGCAACCTTCCCACGTCAATCCTACGCAAGGCTTTATAAATGAGGCCCCAGGTCATTAAAAATATAAATGTTGTCTCAGGGGCCTTAGGGGTCTTGTCCCCGTCTTCATGGGCTGCTTGAAGTGGGATCCTAAAATGAGAATACAATTTTAGAAAAATTATGTTTTCATGAAAAAAAAAGCATTTTATTTACAATGAAAGACAAAATGTGAGTGAACAGAAGAAACATGTATGTGGCAAATGAATGCCAAATTACATATTAATCGTGTAAACTAGTATCAGGTTATTATGGTTTATTCAAGTGTTTCTTTAAATTGACTCATTTAATATTATTATTCTACATTGGTGATGTAATAAATAATAGTATAATAATCCAGTAATTCTTATTAACACTTTTTTTTACTAAATAAAAAAGATCTTGAAGAGGATATGTATGGAAGTTTTATTTCCATCGATGACCCTGAATTTCTGAATCAGTTTATCAATCCAGATTGGTTTGACTCAACACAGATTGATTATAAACAGTCCTATATACAAATATTACATTTTTAAAAATATTTAAGGATTGTTTCCTCTTGTGACGGAGCGGATCACAGAGTGACTGACTCCGCCCCTGACAGACAGACAGACAGACAGACAGACAGACAGACAGGCCTCTGCTACAGGAAGCAAAGTTCAGGGTTGAGGTCTGGCTGGAGTTAGCAGGGGGGGGGGCGTCCTCCGGGGCAGGGAGAGAGTCCGTCCCTGGGGTTGAGGGAGGGGCTCCTGCTGGACAACTGAGGTTCCGCACCTTATTGTTGCGGTTGACCTTCAGAGCCCGACGCAGCTTCTTCTGCAGAACCTCAAAGTCACTCATAGATATCAGGCGGGAGATGGGAGCCTTCCTCAGCAGAAGGTCGGAGGACTTCTGGTATTTGCGGGTCCCTGGGCCAAACCTTCTCTTGTTGAGCTGCAGTCTCCCGTCAGCCATCAACTCTCTCACAGCCTCATCAGCTGCCAGATGGCGGGCCGTCACCTCTTTCGTTATTTTTTTTTAATATCTTATCAGATCATTTACCTCTGGATGCTTCTCCATATTAAGGCACTTCCGGTGATCACACCAGCAGGTCTCCCGGCTGCAGGCCATCTCCCTTTTGAGGCAGCCGCAGTTCCAGTGATCGCAGCCGCCTGCTTTACACCCACACGAAAGAGAAATGTTTATATCATAGGTCACCAATCATGAAATGTAAAACACACATAGTTTGCAGGTTCCTTTCTAGAGAGATATAACAGGATGATGTGTTTAATGAACCTCTCAGCTGAACCAAAAGTGGACTATTCCTCACTACTCTGCTGTGAGACTGCATTTGATATCGTGGTTATGGTTTGTTCTCGGCCTGCATGATCTTTAAGCCGTGTCGAGAGTCAGCGTCTATAAACAAATAACCATTTTGAAGATTATCCCAATAGTCTAACCCCCGTAGATTTTGGTTTCTTCGAGGCACTGCGTCCCTTCTTAGCTTTCACAGAGTGTGACTCATCGTCAGATCTTATTAGATCATTTACCTCGGGAAATGATGTTGAAATATGGACCACCATATTTTGGCACTTCTCATGATCGCACTGGCAGGTCAATGTGTACACTTGCTTTATGTTTATCATTTGGTTTTATTAGATGTATTGACCTCAGGTAAAGCACTCCTGGAGTAAAGGGTAAATAGAGTTAAAAAATAAGTAAATGTAACGCATATATTTATATAATTAATAGTCCAGTTTTAATTAAATGTAGTTAAAAACATTGAGTACATTCAACACATTTGTTTTGTTAAATAATAGTCTCCTTTTCACTTACATCTATGTAGCATTTAAATTATATCTACTTATATGTTTTAGTGGTTTTGACTTACTCAATTTTATGTTATGGTGTTCAGGGGTTCGACAGCTTCTGGCAGTTCCTCTGAAAAGCAGGGATAACAAAACCAAATATGATAAAAGAAAATACATTTAATACTGAAAACACATAAATATATATTTACCATTTGGTCCAGGCTCATTCCCTTGAAGTCTGAAAGTCGTCCTTGTTCAAGTACTAGCAGCACTTTGCTAACTTTAGCTAACTGCAGGGTTCCCTCTGGTAGTCTGTAGTACTGTCTATGGACGTGGATGTCATGGCCAAGAAAATTTGCGAGTATGTCCATTTCATTGTCTTTCAGGTTGAGAACAGTTGACAGTGTGGATATGTGCTTTGTTGACGACAGGGTTTCAGGATGCTTTGCCCCACATTCCTTCGCAATCCGTCTGATTGCATCAGATCCCCTTAAATGATTCTCTGTCTCGGGTCTGGAGAAGAAATAGGGATTTTCATCAGGAACACCAGCGGCACGGCGATGTGCAACCAGGGCTTCCATTGATAACATCATGTCCGGCGTTAAGAGGATGGGTACTTTATTGTTTCTTTTCCCCCTTATTTCGATGCGTTGGAAATGCTTACAGAGCTTTTGCTCTAACTCTGAAAGTCCTCCTGCCAGATCTGAATGTACACTAGACGTGTCTCTAAGGGTGAATGCACTCGGATGCATTTTGGATACCTCACCCTCTCTTCTGCGATTGAACAAAATTATTTGACAAAGGGTCAAATTGGCCAACTTTGCCCAGTTATTTTTATTTGGATCTTTGTCAAGGTGCAGTTTGTACTCTTCACTGCACTTGTCAAGGTATATGTGCATATTCTTAACGTCTTCCGTAAAAGGAAGGAGCTGAGGAGCATTCCATTGTGCCTCTTTAAGTGTCTGTAGGGCACGTGACGAAACACACATTCCACTTTTTCTCATAAAGACTACGACTCCTCTCCAGGTTCCGGAGAAACGCCTCATTGTCCGATTCTTTCATCTTGGCTTCACACTCCAGAATGTCTGCAATCTTCTTGAGACTATGACCAAGCTTTAGAGCTAAGGATGGAGTTTTGTAGGTGTTTTTTTCTTGATCAAAGCCAGCAACATCATTTACTGCTTCGACCACAAAGTTAAAGTTGGAAGGTACAAAGAAGTCCTCGTCTCAGTCGGCCATTTTTGCGTGATTGCCGAATCAATCTTCCGATTTCTCGCATTTTTTGTCTAATGTACTCGTGTTTGGTCTTGTCATGTCCATGCTTTGCGTACAAATGTTCCCCAAGTCTCAAGATACTTCTCCCCTTCTGATGATGCCTGTGATTTCATCTTGATTCATAGCATTTACCAGCTCCCAAACCTTTCTGCTTACACCATCAAGGACGGGCTGTGCAAAGGCACAGATAGATTGTATTCGTCTTCTTCCTGGTTTGGTTGAGCTGCATTTTTGTGAAAGTCTGCACCTTGACATGTGCCTCCATAATGATTTTCTTTTAAGCAAAGCCTCACAATTGATACAGTGCATATAATCACTTGCTTTGCCTGGTTTCCCAGCTTGCTGACTTGGGATTAGTGTTCCACTACCCGTTTTTAGGACTTCATCATTATGGGCTCGGTTTCCTTTGTTTCTAATGAGGTCTAAATGCAATTTTCGTTCCTTTGAGTTCAAAGGAAGAGTGATAGCTTTTGCTACAGCTATTTCATTTTTGTGCTTACGCATTAAGTGCCTTGCCATTTCATGGCATTGCATGGGACAGTACAGGCAATAATGTTTTTTACTGTAAACTCTGGCACCATCCTTCTTTTTTTGCAGCTTCATTACTGACACTTTTCCCAGGTTTGTGTCAGAGTTTTCACTTTCTTCTCTTCTATCCTTATACGAAGAATTTTTCTTTCTTCTGTAAGTCCTCTGTGACTTCTTCTGGTTTTTTCTTTCCGTTAATGTAACCTGGCTTTTAAGATGGGAAGATTCCTCGGAACTGCTTCCATGTAGGGACCTTTTTGACGGAATATATTCATCACCACGGCTCATCGAGGTTTCTGGTTCATCTGAGACCTTGGAGATTGATTCCAGGTATTTTTTGGTGAGCTGGATTATTAAATAAACAAGACTATTTAAGCTAAATAATCTGCAAGAAGCATTAACCAGGTATGAAATCTTACATTGTCTTTGACTCCCCTTTAAACCTGGACAATTTAACCCGACAATCAATCCACTATACAGGGCTAGGGTAAGGCTATCAGTTCAAGTTTAGGGTTGATGTTCTTTAAAAACATTTTGTATTATATGTGTTGAAATTCTTATTGAATCCTCCCAGTAAATTAATGTTTGATAAAAACATCTAAGCTGATGTATAATACAAACTAATGTAATCAGGGATGCAAACTCATCAGGTATGAAAAAGGTGACAAGGATCCGAGCTCCCCGACCCCCCCACCCCACGGAGTATCGGCTTTAAAATTAGCTATAACGGGATTTTGGCAGCCAGAACAACTAAAGCAGCAGTGGTAATAATAACAGAAACACCAAAGAGTCACATCTAATAGATATATAAAAGCATTTATTTTAATTGTGTAGCAGTCAGTTTATATGAATGATGGTAAATATAATCAAGTGTTAAATAAGACTTTAGTTCCACCTGGAGTAAATTCACAAGCTACCCTGTACTTCTACTTTTACTCAAGTACAAGATCTGAGTACTTTTACTAAAGTACAAGATCTGAGTACTTCTACCACCTCTGTTTATAGCCTATGAAAAAAACTATTAGAAAATGAAGGCTAATGCTAACGTTAGCAGTTAGTGACAATGTATGCTAGTTAGCTAGCTCAACGATTCCTTAAATAATATTGCGACAGAAAAACCTTTTCACTGCCAGTCACGCTCTGCTGCTCCGACAGGGAGCTCTGCTCTGAACTGTTCTAACAGCTGTTCACCAGCGGTCCAGTCTGTGCCACAGTGACTCTGGACCGCACAGTTACTATTAACGAACGCACTGTAGGTAATGTAGCTGCTGAAGTTAGACCATCGCAGAGCAGCAGAGTTCAGCCGACAGACAGAAAGACTCGAGCACACAGCTCGCGCTTCATATATTAAAAAATAACACCATGCGCGTCATGATGGCACAAAACAGCTCGGGGAAACACTTCAAAATGTGGAGAAGTTGTTCCCCATCCCACATAATCACCCCCTGCCATAATTACACATGCACACCCAACCAATGCCACATTTTCCAGCACTCTTTTCAATAACCCAATACACACAATTATCAATCTTTAATTGCAAATAGAACATGATATTCAGTATTAGTGTGTGTATCGAATATTTTTCAAGGCAAAGATACTTTAAACCCACTGCAGCCTTGCACTTCGCCAGGAGAGGTCGCTGCAACTGAAGCTTCGAGAAATTAACCTATTTCCGACATTATGACCTGGCTCAAAAGGCCACAACAAAGAGGAGACACACCATGTCAACGGTTAACAAAAGATGTTTATTTACACAAACAATTCAAATCAACCAAATTAATGAAGTGTAAAGTATGAGGTGTGGATGTCAGTGGTATCAGGAGTGTAAATGCAGGGTGAGGTTTGCATGGACATGTATGGGTGAGGGTGTTGAGGTGCACAAAGTAAAACAACTGAAACAACCAATAACATACTCAACCGAACCGGGTGCCTGTATGAGAAAGCAGAGAGGGAAGACAGAGAGGAGCAGAGGCTTTAAATAGCTGCAGGGCACCAGACCCAGGTGCCCTGAGTTACTACAATCAAGGCGGCTGGATGCAGCACAGCCACACCCTTTCAAGATGAACCCACAGGGGCATCACACCCCCCCCCTTAAGATGCCAAAGGGGTTCCCAAAAAAAACCAACAACAAAAGGTACCATAACATCAATGCCAATAAAAATCCGACAGTCCCCTAGTTAGCGAGAACCAGGAGACTTACTACCCCACCGGGGCACGAGAGAGAGCATCCGCCAACTCGGCTCTCTTCATCTGGCGCCTTAACGTCACACTCATCAGCCAACCCCAACCCTGGACTTAGCTTGGAATGAGACCTGCAGTGGCATTAGAGCTAAAACCTGATCCCCTGGGCTGAATTCACAATACTCTGCTTTATGGTCATAGAGTCTCTTCATATTTGCCTGAGCACCAGCTACATTTCTCCTTGCCATTTCCACCGCTACATACAGGCGATGACAAAAACCATGTACATAGTCCACTAAGTTCTTAGGTGGCTCACTCTCAACCAACCCATCCTGGAGAACAGCTAACGGACCACGCACCGTATGCCCAAAGACCAAATCACTAGGGCTTAACCCTGTACATTCCTGAACGACTTCCCTGGACGCCAACATGAGCCCTGGAAGTCCCTCCTGAACAAAGTAACCCTGGGCTATGTCTCTGACCTTCTCTTCCGGCAACAACTCAGTCCACAGAGCAGAAAGAGATGAATCGTCCTTCTGACTCCTCACCCAGTCCCCCTTTGTTACAGACGAAGGGAGATCAGGCAGTGAGACCACATGTTCACCATTGCTACACTCCGAAACAGGCGGGTCAGCAGACATTTCACCGGTCTGCGCACGCGTCACAGCACAAACTGGAAACACACTTGGAAACTGCAAACCGCTCTCATCTGGCTCCCCAGATGCCACCGGCCTGGAAACCACCACAGGCGGTGGCACACCAGCCCACACAGCACTACCAGCGAGATCGTTGCCCAAAATCATATGTACCATCAAGTGGCAACGCGGGACGCACACCGATAGACACAACTCCCCGCACCAGCTCACAATCCAGCACTATTGTATGCCGTGGCACAGGGATCAAGCCCATCTCCATGCCACTCATCAGCACAAAATCCCCCGTCTCTGTCTCTGACGAAAAAGGCAACACTGACTCAACAATAAATGAGTAGCCAGCCGCTGTGTCACGCAACACCTTAATCGGAACATACTTGTCACTACCGACTACTGATAGAACAGCTTCCGTGATGAACGGCTTTAATCTTGAAACTTACAAATAGGTGCTTTGGTTGCAGCAACTGCAGACCGCCAGGTACCGGTGATGGTAGATGCTGGTTTGACAGGCTCTGGGTCCTTGCAAGTCTTTTTCTATAAACACGACCAGGATAAAGCAAGAGCAACGAATCAGCTTTTTTGAGCTATAGCATTTGGTAAAGCCAATGAGAAAAACACTAGATGCTTTTCGTACAAACCTGAGCCCGTGCAACGTCTTGGCCAATCTTTGAGCTGCTCCTGAGGACCCTCTGGTTCGATACATCTGGCAAGCTGGACATGTTCTGTTGAGGGTAGGGAGGTCAACAATGAACAAAAGAGACCATCACAGAAAGAAATAAAAAGCAAGCATCAACACTTCTTTGCCACACTAATTTAAATCGGGAGCAATTTATTCCCAGTGTTCCTAAGACTTGAGTAGCAGATGCAGCGTTTAGCATCAGCCTTGTTTGAACAGATGATCTAACAACACCCTGTATTATGCTTACATTTCCAAACTCTCTAAGACTCTTCAAACCATGTTGATTAAATAGTGTATGTGTCATAGCATGGCTGTGCATGATGTCCCATGTAGTGCAAATGAGAACTGCAGTGTTTTCTCGTACGACCCCTCCACATCACTAGGCGTTCCGTGGGCTCTCTCTCTTCTGATTGCAGGTTCCAGTGCTGTGGGTGATTGTGGACTGACGAGCTGCACCTGGGCAGCTGCTATAAGACAGCCCATCGCGTTTCGGGAGCCTCTTTCATTCCTCTCGCACACTCCCCGTGTGAGCCTCGCGCCGCGGCTGTCTGTTTTTGTGTCCACTAATAAATTATTGTTATATTTTCATACCCCTCGTCTCGACTCCCAGCTTTTTGTTACAGCCCAAGAGCCGGGTTGTAACGATAGATTTGGCCTGCTTTCAGAAATGGAGTTGGCAAGAACGTTTACAAGACAAGATGGCTGGGGGTGGCTGGGGGGGGGGGGGGGGGGGGGGTGGTGTGTGTGTGTGTGTGTGTGTGTAACGAAACGCATTCATTTAATTGAGTAAGGATAAATGATACTAACCTTCAAGACGGTACTTTGATGCTTTTTGCCGAATTTCGCACTTTTGTGGTGCACTTTTAACTGCACTTGTATATTTTCCACAAACTTTGTATTCCAGAATTTCTGAGTGTAGTTCAGGATCCATGTTGTCCGACTAATTACATAAACTGCCTGTCAGGGTTGTGGGAAATAGGTGTAGTTAAAAAGCCAAAAAGGTCAGGTAACAAAAAGAGAGCTTGATTTCAAAAAGCCGAAGACAGGAAAAACAAGACACTACTTAACATAAACAAAACCGCGGAGCACGACAGACGGGAACAAACTTACCGACGGCAACAGGCAGGTGACATAGACGAGCATGGACATGAAGAGACGACGGGTAGCATGGACATTAAACGGCGACGAACAGACATGGAGCACAGGGTTAAAGATTAAACCCAAAAAAGTGGTGAAAAAAAATAATATATTAAGTCTTTTGCAGTGGACATTTTTGTCCCGAATGGTCAATTAGCTTAGTCAATTTGTTACACAGGGAATTAAAGATCCATTTGAAATGTTTTAATTGGAATTCCAAAATAGATCACAAAAAATCAGGCCATTTGCACAAACACAACCAAAGTTATTGCCAAATGAAATGTGAAAAATTACCCATTTGGACAAAAACGTCCAGTGATACCGGAGGGTTAAAATAAATGTAGTGGAGTAAAAAGAATAATATTAGCCTCTGAACTGCAGTGGAGTAGAAGTATAAAGTAGCATTAAATGGAACTACTTTTGTACTGAAGTAAAATACTTGAGTAAATGTACTTACGTTTTTTAATCAAGGTAAAGGTGCGCGTAATTTGCCATTCTATCCACGTTGCATGAAGCTTTCATACATTGACTTTTATCCCTTTTAATCCACAGTTTTGCTGCAGAATTGGACTAAATCATAGTTTACCTATTTACAGTGCACATGCGATGCATTCAGCAGCTGCAGGAAAGAGTCACTAGGAAAGAGTCTCTGCAGGAAACACCCCGGAAGTCATCGTGCAGAAAGCAGCATGGTTGTTTCGTCTCTCAGGTTAGATTTAAAGCACATAGCTGATCAGATCTTTTTTGGCAGATGTCGGACCTACATAATAATATCTGTCCCTACTCACATATTTATTAGCCTACTTTGCTTAAAGGCAACGGAAGCATTATCAGATTGCTTGCCTAAGTTAAACTACACTACGTACAAATCAGTGCTGCTTAAACATGTTGAAGACGGCCCTTTGAAAGATCTTTATAGGTAATAAATGATTAACTTTTTTAAGGTACTTTAGCTCCCACCAACAAAAGCAATAACATGTCTGTTAAAGTGGTTTCTCCTTTAAGGATCGCCGCGCTGTCATTGTCGCCTTTATGCCTTCCCTGTTCAAAGTCCTGGGGTGTTTTTTGATAAGGTAGGCACCGCTGGTATTAACCTCACTTTGCTCCACACCTTGACACGGTCCCTGAACGTCTCCTGAAGACCCTCTTTCCCCCAGAATGGATCCCGTGTACGAGACACCCGAGGTCACCGACGAGAACCAGTCGCCAGGTATTTACGACATGATATACGAGACGCCATACGCAGAGCCTTCTGACGTGATGGCAGAGTACGAAAACATCGAAAGGGCCAGAGAAGCACCAGCTCCCCCTTCTCTACCTCCAGCTCGCCCTCCATCAGACGAGAGGAGAGGCAGTTCCTCCTCTTCCTCCTCATCCTCCGCATCCTCCTCATCTTCCTCACATTCTGGAGATGAAGAGACGGAGGAAGTGAAAAGGGAGAAAGAAGAGGAGAAGGTAGAGGTGGAGGAGAGCAACGTAGAGCTGAATTTGGAGAGGAGATCTCCAGAAGAAGCGAAGAAGGCGAACTCATCACGCAGATCCTCATCTTCCTCATCTTCCTCTTCATCTGCCTCTGAGAAGGAGGAACCTGAGGAGAAGCCAGAGCCTGAAAAGGATGGACCTAAAATACAACTTTATGTTAAGGTAAGGGAACAATCACTTAAAAAATGATTCCAAATTGACTTCATTTCAATTTAAAGTGTGTGCTCATGCAGAAACCTTTCTTTGGACTAAGTCATAAATCCCAGTCGTTATCCCATTCATATCAGTTGCTCACGAACAACTTTGAGTGTGCAAGGTCAATGAGCGTCTCCTGAAGTGTGTGTGTGTGTGACGTCCAGAGTTCGACAGTAGTCCTATTGTTTGGGCCCTCTACCTCCATGTGCTATTCACACACACACTTTTCTATTTATAGGTCGTCATGTTTAGTCATTTCTGTGTGTTTGTGTGAGCGTGACTGTGACAGTGTGTGTGTTCTAAATATAAGTTGAACTCACAAGAATGTTCTGCATGGCCAATTGAATTCATATGAAGTGTGTATCTATATATCTATCTAAACTGCACATTGTACCTCCACACCTAAACACACACACACTGAATATATTGTGTACCATGCACATCCCCCACTAAAGTCCACTTGCTCTGGAGCATCATAAATATGACACTTTGAAACTACAACTGTAAAAATGATAGCAATTTAACGACTGAGATCACTCTTGGCCGCACCTACACACTATTTTAATGCTGACTCCTGAAATGTTAGCAAAGCATTACAATTGGAGACTATCTTTTATTAGTTATAGTAAAAGCTTACTCGTTTATATCAAAACAAATCATTTAACATCAAAAGTCAACAAGAAGCCACCTTATCTTGACTTTTGTTCTGCATCTTAACATAAATTCATTTATGAACAACTTATCAACATTAACAACTACATTCTTGATGGATGACTAATCTTTAATTAATGATTTATCAACACTTATTAGGTGACAAACCTAGAGGAGGAATTTCTACAACCTGTTAACCCAAAAGTCTTATTGTTATTAAAGAGTTTCTAAATTATTTATATACCATTATAACTCATTAGCTACGGCTCCTAAACCCTTTGTTAATGTGGCTTTATAACAAAGTGCTACTGATATACTTTAACTCTTTACAAACTCAGCAATACATCCTACATTTCCCTTCAAAGATGCCTCACAAATATCTAGTTTCATTAGTGCTGAGTGTGTGAAAAAGTGCGATGACTCCCGATGATTCAAAGTCACCCGGTGTGTGTTCTCACAGTCAGAGCTGTGCACCCTGGGGTGACTCTTCTCTTCCAGTGACACCCCCTCCCCACGAAAAGGGGTCTATTTTTGTCTAGCACTGCTGAGGCCTTGGGTACAAATTGAAACACACATACACACACACACACACACACACAGTTAGTTTGACAGAGCTGCTATGGGACTAGGCGGACTTCACCTCGTGAACCTGGAGTAGAATCTGCTGTAAACTGACACGACACACACACGGAAACAAAACACATAAGCAAAGCGTCTTTTTTTGGACCATGACGGATACAGCAGCCGAGGAGGACAAGGACCCTGATATTGAGCTATTTGTCAAGGTGGGGAGTCTGTGTGTGTGTGTGTGTGTGAGAGTTTGAGATCATCACATGCCGACGACAGATCCGTTTTCGCTTTCAAATTGTGGAAAAACTTGACTTTCATTCCCTGCATTCTGCCTGTTAAGTAGATTCAAGCTGCATTTGCACCCTATAGGATCTTTAAAGTGTGTGGGGGGGTGGATCCTTTAAGCGTGTGCATGCCATGTTGTTGTTGTTTTTGTGTGCTGATTTTCCATGTGTTAACCTGACACCCACGTGCGTAGACAATCTCTCTCTTTCTCTCTACTCATGAATTATTCCTGCAGTCCTTTCAGTTCAGAACTGAGAGCTGAAGCTTTGTAATGCTCTGAAGTTATGATACATTATGTGCTGGTATGTGTGTGTAGGTGTGTGTGTATTTAGAAATATATAATATATTTTTCTCCGCACAGCACTTTCCTAAACATATAGACGTGAGAGTGGTATTCATTTCCTCGAGGTATTGGTAGATAATAAGTGTATTTATACATTGTTGCTGATTATTTTGAATCGTGCTACACATTAACGTAAAGCCATTAAATTATAACTGATTTCAAATGTCCTGAATGCAGATTTAACAATGACTAATTTGCTAATGAACTTTTCATAAAGTTTGTAATGAATCAACTGTAATGGCTGCATTTCAGTCATATTTTTAAAACACAAACAGCATGATTCACACAGTGGTTAGAAAGTGTTCTGTGGAGGTGTGTGTGTGTGTGTGTGTCGGTGGATTGATCATGTTATTTCCATATCTGATAACTGCTGCTGTGTGGTACAGTAGGAACTGAGCAGGCAGTGAGGCGGTTAATGGAAGCAGTGTGGATTATTCATGCTGGACTCAGTGTCTCGTTACAGTGTCCTATTGCAGCCACACACACACACACACACACACACACACACACACACACACATATTCATATTACTGTATGCGATCATATGCCAATTATACAGTATCAGCTTTTTCCTGCTTTTATTTTTGGCAGGTTTAGCATTGGAGGTTAGATAGTTTCATTAGTGATTAGGTAAAAAAACTATTTCGATGCTATTGCAAATAAATGTGACTACAGAGGATACACATCTGTAAACATAGCAAGAAAACATTTGGTATTGGTGCCTTATTTCTCTTAAAGTTTAATATTTCCTCCCATCAAATGCAGATAGTTATTACCCTGTGCTGCTATAACTCCTGGCTTAACTCCAGGTGTGTTTCAGTTGCGTTGGTGTCACTGAATGAGCGTGTGTGAGTCCTTGGACATTGTTTATGTGTGTCTGCGTTTCTGTAGCATCCTTGGCGTCTTACCTTGTCTTCATGTGTGTTTACAGGCTGGGAGCGATGGAGAGAGCATCGGAAACTGTCCCTTCTCTCAGCGCCTCTTTATGATCCTCTGGCTGAAAGGAGTAGTCTTCAATGTCACCACTGTGGACCTCAAAAGGTAAGGAAACTATTGAATAAGTCTGCACAGGAGTAAAGCTCAAAAACACAATCAAACCCACATTTTAATATAAGGCAAAACATGCTTCACTTTCTATATGCTTTTGAAAAAACACCTGCAACAATCAACCCATTACTTGCCGTTTGATTAGGCCACTAATAGATGCAATTTTAACCCGTGCATTTAATTTTGTCTCGCTCCAAGTGCTGCTTTGAGAAAAACATTAAGTTAATGAACAAAATCTCAAAGGGTCACTTTAAAAATGATTAGGAAATGAGGCCTGAGGTAGCAACCATTGCTAAATAAACACGGAAAGGAGGATCATTTGTTTACAGGTGGTTGTGATATTGAAATATCGTTTCATTACAGATTTATTGAGGTTGTAAATTAATTCCTGTCTGATTAGGAAACCGGCCGATCTCCACAACTTGGCTCCAGGGACGCACCCGCCTTTCCTCACCTTCCAGGGGGAGGTGCTCACCGACGTTAACAAAGTGGAGGAGTATCTGGAGGAGATGCTGGCTCCACCAAAGTAGGTTTCACACCCGTAAACACACGCAGGAGAAGGTGAGCCACTTCCTAACTTTTCACTGTGTTCCTGTGTGTTAGGTATCCCAAACTTGCAGCAAAGAATCGGGAATCAAACGCAGCGGGAAATGATATATTCGCCAAGTTCTCTGCTTACGTCAAGAACAAAAGACCGGATAATAATCGAGGTAAGTACTCAAGACCTATTGGTATGTTTATCAAGTAAGCAGGGGCGTAATTTAGGCCACAAGTCTGAGGAGGCACAATGAGATAGTGATGCAATTTGACATTTAAATGTGATGCAAATTGATCTTATCTTTTGACCTTTGTATTTGTTGTATATGTGTTTGTCCCAGCGCTAGAGAAGAGTCTGGAAAAAGCCCCACAATGAGATAGTGATGCAATTTATGCAATTTGACATTTTAAATGTGATGCACATTTTTGATTAGTTGACTCTTATGACCTTTTGACCTTGGTATGTGTGTGTCCCAGCGCTAGAGACAAGTCTGGAAAAAGCCCTGGCCAAGCTGGACGAGTATCTTCTGAGTCCGACGGCTGACGAGGTTCAAAATGGACGCCACAGCGGAGACCGGGAATCCAAACGCAAATATCTGGACGGAGACGAACTGACGCTGGCGGACTGCAACCTGCTTCCTAAACTCCACGTCGTAAAGGTGACTCAATTGGTTTAGTTTGACTCCGTTTTTGTTTTGTTATTTTAACTTAATTTGACTAGGGCTAGAGGAATGTGAGACTTTGGTGAGGGATATTTCCCCAGAAACCTGCAGTCCGCTGCAACTCTGACTGCTTTTAAATCCAGGCTGAAGACTTTTCTGTTTGCCGCTGCTTTCACACTGCACTGTAACTTTTATTCATGTACCTGTGTTATTCATAATTATCTTTTTAATGTTTCTAATGTGTTTTATGCTCTTAATATCTTTCAATTTTGTAAAGCACTTTGAATTGCCTTGTGTTGAAAAGTGCTATGTAAATTTGCCCTGCCTTAATTTGTCTTTGGTGTGGAAAGGTGGGAAAAATGCGTCACGTATAAAACACTATAGTGAAGATAATGAATGTATACCTGAGTATTAATAATCTTTTATTTGTAATATTATTATTACTATTATTTCTTTTCGGATTTGTCAACTGTTATGTAGCTAATCTTTGTACCTAGATGTGTTTATTTGTGTTATGTATGCTTTGTGAATGTTTTCTTAAAATGCAAATTAAAAACAATGTGTCTTCGGCAGGTGGTGACGAAGAAATACCGAAACTACGACATCCCGTCTGAATTCAAGGGGTTGTGGCGTTATCTCGGAAACTCCTACAGCCGAGACGAGTTCACCAACACGTGCGCGGCCGATGTGGAAATCGAGCTGGCCTATAAGGACGTTGCTAAGAGGTTGGGGAAGTGAATGCATCGCTACCCTTTCTCTCCTGTTAGAAAACCAACAAAATCACACGGCATACACTCTTTAAATGCTCGTTTTGAACACGCTGAAATGTGTGGTTTATTGACGAATAATGCATTTATTAGAGCTGCTGTGTAGCTTCTCGAGTCATAGCGGTATGCCTCTGTAAAAATACTGTTCTTTAAACAAATGAAAGAGGCAGAAATTGTCAGATTTATCTAAAAAATATGATGGTCCCACGGAACAAAATTGCTTTCTCAATTACATATTTGAAACACGAAGCTCGTGTTAATTAAACTAACTACTTATTTAAGTTTAGTAAAAGATAATGTTATAATAGTTATGTTTGTTACATACAATAGTTAAGTAAGTATGTGCCTCGCCCGATGCAGATTTACACACTCAGTCCCAATTTGCAGTCTTAAGCTAGGCTGGGTTAGCGTATTAGCGTATTAGCAAATGATTTATTCCCCATATAAAGAGCCTTTCCAGAACCAAGAGAAAGGCTTGAATCATTTCACATTAAGGCACAAAGCAGTGTTTGATTATTCGTCCTGTCCTTTTTCTTTTGTGGATTATGATGTATTTTTAATGTATAGACAAAAAAACGTGATGTTGGAAAATAGTATTGTGTTTCAGCCAAAGTAATTGATCTTTTATTGGGGAAGTGTCCATTTTATAGAGCCTTTCCCTGGCAATGATTGAAGGATTCACATTGGATTGTATTACTGATCCCTATCTGAAACGGTTGAAGTCCCAGTGTAATTCAGATTACTTTTAATTGGATAAATCCGCCTGTAGTGAGAAGAAAAGGCACCACATCAACCCCATTTTAATCACGAGTGCCTTAGTGGGAATCAAGCTCTCTCCTGCCTTCAGCTCTTTGTCTGTACAGTACATTATATATATCTGATATAATATGAATGTGACTTCTCTTACCCTGAGGAGCTGTGTGATAATAACATACTCTTCTGTAAATGATTGTCTACTATATTCCTCTTCTTTCCGATGATTAGAACCACGAACCCACTGTGTATATGTCGCTTATTTGAATGATAAATCTATTTTCTCAGAGACTGAGCTTGAGTTGTGTTTTTCTTTCACTGGAAGCTGTCTTATTGATGAATGACACTGACAAGGAAATGGATATTGAATGTGTCTCTCACTGCAAACCTTGTTGTTGAGTTACACGGTGCAAATGTTTTCTAGAAACACTGAAATACAAGAGCGCTGTTTTGTTCATGGAAATACATGCAAAGTCATCTAAGGTGTGTAATGCTTTTCACCTGTCTTACTGACTATTGGAAACGTGCTGAGTCATATCCTGAATGTTCTTAATAATGCTGAATATCTAATTTCCAGAATAACAACCAGCTTGTTCATAAATACACAACATGTCATGTTATGCACGACGACAAAGTACTTCTAAAAGTCACAGATTTAAGTATCTCTACATACAAATACACATACAAGCCTGTGTCATGTGACAGCCAGCAGATGGCAGTAAACACAAAGCTTTATTGGTAAGTGACAGCGTGACAAACAGTTAGGGACCGTCCTATTTTCTCCGTCCTATGTCTTCTCTCTCTTTGTGTTGGATAGTATAAATATAAGTATTTAACACACATCTACAACAAAATAATGTTCTGAATAATTTACTGTAAGACTATTTGGTACATTTTGATGGTAATACATACATTTTGTATTTATTGAGCGCTTTTCAGGGTTCTCAAAGACACTTTACATGCTATTATTCATGAAAACACACTTAAAATATACGACACAACAATAATTAAAGATTAAAAGCAGTTCTGTAAAGGTGAGTCACGGATGTGTTTGGGTAGAAGATTTTATACTTTAATATCTTAAGATTGTTTTTACTTTGGCCTTTTGTGTGTGCACCCTTTGAAGCTGTAAACAATATATAAGACTACTGGTTTTCATGAATAACTGCAGTACATATACAAAGAATAAACACGGAAAAAGTATCCCAAAAATTAAAAATGTTGGCGATTTGGGATACCCATTAATTTCCTTTGGTCGTCATTTTTGACCGGGAACTCCATAGATGTGACAAAGTGGACTAAACTAGATTCAAAGATTCAACATTCAAAGGTTTTAATGTCATAAGCTACAGTGTAGAAAGTGCAATTAAAATCTTATGACCCGAGCTCCTCCAACGATGCAACATGTATAACAATAAAATACAAATAGAAACTAGTGCAAGAAGTCTATATACACGTAAATATAATATGATATATACAAGAACAGAATGTAATAGTGTACAGTAAGATGAAATTAAATAGCTATTTAGATAAATAAGTAAATTGCAATATGACAAACAGATGAATGTTTATCGAAACTACTCAGAATTCAATGGAAGTGGTGATTACATACGTTCAAATGCCTGCTGTGGAGGATATCATAAGGCCTTGAAGCAATCAAATCTAAAACTGAATATTTAACATGCATGAAAGAAGTAAAACTAGAAGTGTGCCTCCTTTTACGTTTTTTCTGCGGGTGTTAACACGCACGCGGTCCCTAAAGTGTCCTTCGCTCCCTGCAAGTGGGCAGAGCAAAACACACTGCCTGAAATCTCTCCAGTCTGCTCAACGAAACGACGTCTCCTCTGTCGCTCTTCCCTCTGGATTTCAAGTGTTATTACCCCTTTATTTCACCACCGTGGGCTACAGAGAGAAAAGAGTAACAAGGTAAGCTGGTTTTCTGCCTCATTGTTTATGCGCAGTGTTTAGCAGCGCGTGCTCGCTTGTCATTGCGGCGGACAGTGCGTGTTTTGTTGTGAAATGTGTGGTGGTTGACCGAGCTAACAAAGCTAATTTAACCTTAGAAAACAGGTGTATGTAGCTTTTAACCCACATAAAAACGTACAACACCCTAGTATTGTACGTTTTTATGTGGCTAACCTTTACACTAGCTGCCTTCTTAATGGTCAGTCTAGCAATGTCAATGGTGAAACTCCGCAGAAAGCAGGGTCCCATTGTTATTACCCACTGGTTAAGCTACATTAAAATGCTTTATTTTCAAATGCACCATAGCGTGAATAAAGTCCCATACTCCTCCAACAGACTCCTCTTAAGACATAAAGCTACATTCAAATCAAAAGGCTCTATTTTCATATGCACCACAGCTACACTGTTAGCATTAGAAGACCTGAAGTCCCTCCAACAGACACACACTATACTTAATACAAATAGACAAATAGGAAGGAAGTAGTGCAATAATATAGGTGCAAGTGACACAATGCTGCAAGTAAAAAATGCAGGAGTAACTAAGCTGTGATAGAATAAGATGAAACAGATACTCGATTAAAAAAAGAGCCTATATTTAAAGCTGGTTTAAAATGACCCTATGTTTGTCCTACTTTTTATTATTGTAATTGTATTTATCTGTTAGCATTCATGTTTGTTAATCTGTAAAGCCCACGGAGACAAACATGTTGAGAGTTGATTTGGGGACAATACACAAATGTACACATGAGCAGTGTGTTACAAACCTGGCTAGTTGATGCTAAAACAAGTTTGATACTGAATGAATGTACATTTCTCTGGCAACATACCCATAATGTGCCAGGAAACATGTCTCAAAAAGGTTGTTCAAGAATAACCAACAAGTCTTATTCATTTCCAGGCCAATTGTCTCGGCTAAGGTGCCTTGTTACACCCAATCCTCGTTAATGAAGCTATAGAAATATATATATGCTCTTAGCTAATTGATCGGGTTATTTGTCCACTGTGTGTACATTCACAAAGCAGGTGACATTTACAGCTGTCAGTGACATTCCTCTTTACTCTTACTGACAGCTTTATAAAACAGTAACCCTGTATTTCACCTTGGTATGTACACAAGGAAGGGAGACATATTTGCTAACATTTGTTAATTCATGCTCGTTATTCTTGGCTGCAAAAGTTGTTTCCAAATGATGGGAGGACAAAAAGGAATTTCGCTGGAATTCAATGCCAAGGTTATTATGATATTCATGTTTTACAGCTGTTTATTGATCCCTAGCAGTGGTGCTTTCCTTTTAGTATTTCCTTATGCTGCTACTTTATAGCCTACCTACTATTCAGAGGCACAGATTGTACTTTTGACTTCTGTTCTGTAGTGTGTGTTTTTAGCTCAGTCTGGCTCATTGTTGAAGCACTTAGCTCACCATTACAGTCCAGTCATTTTCAGTCTGCCCCATTAGCAGAATCACATAATCAGGTTATGGCACGCTGATTTGATTTGATGATATGTATCTTCTTTCCATGCAGGCTGCACATGTGTGTACTGTCAGTCAGAAAGATTGTCAAAACGGCTTTAAAGATACTTTTCGTGGCAAGTTCAGGATACGTTTGATACAGTTTATCCTGTCTAATGCAACCACACCCCTTGCTTAAAATCCTTGAGCTAACGCTGAGTGTAGCGACCGTCCCAAGGTGAGCCGCAGACTGCCTCTGGCTTTGTAAAGAGCTCTTTCAGACACCTTTTTGCTGAGGCTCTTGGGATTATGAATCCTGGGGAGAAGGAGCTTTGCCTCGGTGGCATGCTTCGCTGGCGAGAAATGGTCGGAGGGTTTGTGAGGGGGGGGATGCGAGGGATTGAGGATGGAGGGATGGAGGAGAACTGGGCTGTGGTGATGGATGCTGTGCAGGGAAGTGGAACACTTGGCCTTTTTGTGATTAAAGGGCTCCCGAGCACAAACACTCCTTCTACCTTTGTGGTCTGTTAAAACCATACATTCATGTATTTTCAAATTCAGTGTAACCCTGAAATTATTTGACTTTCTACGTTTTAAATCTAAAAATGAGATATAATATCAGCTCTTTGGAAGAAGCTTGTTGCACTTTAGCCCACTTCACCTTGGCACTCCACTCTTAAGAACCTCTTTCCCATCATGCAACAGAACACACACATCCGCTTCTTTACAGTCGGCCTACTGTTTGCAAAGCACTCATTTATTCGTGGAGCTGCCGAGAGATGCTCAATGGTCACAAAGCCTGCCTTAAATCCTCTCAACAAGCTGTTTTCACATCAAATAACTGAAGAGGTAATATTTGGGATTTAAAAAAAAAAAAGGCTTTAGTGTGACCTCAAGCGTTATTCACACCCTCAGTTTCCCTCCTGTATTCTTAAAAATCTCAGTCATTGTTGACGATAACTCACTAAGGTGGGGTGATTTAAAACTATGTCAGTTATCAGGGTGTGAGACAATAACATGTGAGCCAGTTTCTCTAGTTTTGGTTACATCGCAGACGTGACAAATTGCAATCATGACATTTCAAGGTTTACAGGAACAAGGCAAAAAGCATCTGTTAAAACCGGCATCATGCAAACATGCTAATAGCAAAGTGTGTTCATATAGATTGTGCTTTGATTGAATTTTGTTAGAGGTATGACTCAGAAGTGTGCAGCTAGGAGGAAATGTGTTTTATGTCAAAACCCAAGTTCTCTAAATGAGGGCATTTTGCCATTTCTGACTTCTTTAAAGGGTTTTAGAGGATTTGGATTAGATTAAGAGTGAAGACCAGCATTAGGATTAGTTGTATGTGAGGGAAAGTGTCACAGGCATGTCGTGCAGCGTGTTAAAGTTTTGGGATTTAACAAAGTCAGTGACGGCCTTCGCAGGAATGGAGATACCAGTGTGTGTTTGTGTGCATCTTTTAACACTGTTGTTCTTCCACATATTGTCATGGGGCCAGCTTGTTAGCATAGCAACAGAGCTTGTATGTGGTGGTGACAAGAGGAAGAGGAAATGCCGCGACCCCCCTCAGCATCTCATCTGCTATTCCTAACTACACTTGTCACCAGACCTTGTGTTTTTTCGACATGCAGGTCATGCATTCTGCTCTCATGGCATGATATAGCAGGTTCAAGCCGTCAGTGCAGTTCCAAGGAAAGTGATGCATTAATGGTGTGTAATGCTAGTTTTTAGGAAGCATTACAAAGCCCTTAACGGAAACAAAGGGCATGAGAATCTGGTGTTTTACAAGTCTGAGACTACGCAAAGCTCTTGAGGGTTTTTTGCATGTACTTGTGAGCGCCCACAGACATCGAGGGACAACTCAGGGTCAGAAATCAAATGAGCCGTTCATGTTAAGTCAGTGCTGCACTTCCTGAGTATTCTCTGGGTGGTGTTGGCCTTCAATGTCTCACAGAAATGATAACTTCCCTTCTTGTAATAGCAGACGACAAACTGCCCTACGTGTTGCTTCTTTGAGCTTGAAGTCACTACTGTGTAGCTCTAAATTATGCTCATTACAAACACAGTTTCAGAAGATTTTTGGGTCACCTCCTTCTACTTGGCTTACTTTTCTACGAGGATGTTGCGAGTGCGATTAGTGCTGAGGCGAGTCATTTTGTGAGGACATTCAAGAGGTCACTGTGAGGAAAAAAAGGCAATTCTTAGCGAGTATTCTGGGTTTTATCTGATGGTTTCCCTCCCAGACCAAGTTCAGATTGGATTTAAGGCTTCCAGGGTGGCGCTAAACTACTTCCTGTATGGATAAATGTCGTTAGGTGCTGGGCTTTAACCTCTTATTTACTGCAAATGATTGGTGAGGTGATACTTAAACTCCTCCTTTCTGTAATGATAACCTGATATCATATAATAGATATTCTGTGATGAATAACATTTGCTTTTAATAGTTTTGAAATGTATCTTATCTGTGAATCTTAAATACCACCTCTTTATTCACAGGGGCTTTCTTATCATACCGACTGAGGCGGGTGGAACAGGAGAGGTCTTAATGCCCACTAGAAGACATTATGTCTCATATGAAGGAGTGTGTGATTGTGTATAACCAAGGTTTAACTTCCTGTAGTCGTGTCGCATCGTAGCTCTAGTGCTTCCCCTTCCTCCATATCTTTTCTTGGCACCCTCCCTGCACGATTAACCGATTATAAACATATCAGATCAACATAACATCAGATAAATTTCTTTATGAAGGATAATGAACGTTACAAAGAGATATTCTTGTAAATATGTCTGTATATTTTTCTCAAAACATTGAAATTGGTCCCCTTGAAGAACTGCTTGAGCGTATCAGTGACTCAATAAGGAACACATTACCATTGATCTGCGTGTCGCTCACATTTGAGATAAACTCTCTGAAGGAAAACCACCAGGTCGGCTCTGGTTACGAGGCGCTGGATTCAGGGCCCGCTCCTCTGGAGGGTCTGATGAATAATTAAAAGGCGGGGCCGATGTGAAGAAGCACATTAAGATGCAGAGTCACACCGGTCTCCATGGTAGCAGGGCCATATTATCAGTATCACGTCTCCTTTGGCTCGGCGACAGACACACTAGCTCAGTCTGGGAGAGGATGCACGGTGACTAGGAGGAGGAATTTCACCTTCTAGTCGTGGAGAAATGGAGAAAATGAATACTTTTTCAGAGGTTGATCCATAATTGATATCCAAAGCTACATTGAGAGCATATTTGACTTCTTCCAGTGGTTACGCAACACACTCTGAGTGTATGTTATTTCAGTTGCCTCTGTTTTTAGACCCGAAGTAATGCACTGGAAATAATCTCTGGTCCTCACCTTTTAAAATACCCCTTTGCTTTTAAGGAAGTTATTTTCAACCCGAGATGCAAAGGAAAACGTCTTTTACCTCGCTCAGCCATCTGGCCTGAGTCGAGCGCAAAGGCTGTGTGATTAGAAATGGAAAGATATTAAAGCCTGAGATTATTGGACGATGATGCGATATCATCGTTGTTTCTAAATCCCTGAGACTTTACCATAAACCAGTTACATCTGAGCACACACGGGACAATAATCCATCATGATTGCTGCCACATACACACGAATACCAACAACATTTGTATTAGATATTCCTACAACCTAAAGCAATCCTGAAGGTTTTTGTTAATCTGAACCGGCATTTCTGAAACTAGGAAAGCAAGGTTCTGCTTTGTTATGGAAACTTCCTCTGTTGCCGTTGAACTAGAAATTGACTCCACTTAATCTGCTGAATTAGATGTATTTCTTGGTAATCGGTGTGTCTGTTTTTCTTTTAACAGAGTCTGTAGTATCTGTATATTCTCAGGGAGTCATAGATTTATTAAGATTTTGCATTCATTGAAAGGAAATTCCTCCACCTTGTCTTTCCAGAAACGTGTGCAAGTAGTAAAAACACCTTAAATCGAAATAAATTCATTTCATATTATCATGCAACTACCAAAAAGCAATCAGCTGCTCCGATCAATTTGTTTTTTAATTGAAATGAATTAGCCTTTTCTGCTGAAGAGTTGTTCACCAAGATTTCCACTTAGATGTAATTAGTGCAACAATTAAAACCCAAAATAGACTCTCAAAAAGGACCAAGAAAACCTATTGAAACCAAATCTGCTTATTTCAGAAAGGCAGCACTTGCTAGTCGACACAGTTATCGTTTCCATCTTTAAAAATATATAATATATTCTGTTATTTCCCAGCTAGGGAACAGACCCTCCTGGTTTCATGCCTGGCTGGGCGTATTCGTGGGGTCGATACTCCAAACTGAAAAACGAATATGATTTCATAATTTAAATTTCACCCTGTCGTCCGTAACAGGAACAGTTCCTTTGCAGCAGATATGTCAGGACAGTGATTCCCCCCCGGCTGCAATGATTACATTGTTTCTGTCTTCAGCTCCTCTTGAACCTACAGGGTTTTGTGCGCTGCGACTTCTTCACACAATGAAACAAGCATCCAGCAGGTTGTTATGTTATCAAGTTGCGAAGGGTCATATATTGTGCAGCCTCAGCTGGCTGTCAACACACTTTCTGTGGGCCAGAGGGCTCCCTGCCAGACAAATTAAGATCCTGAATTAGAAAGCAGATAAATGCTCTGTTGGGAGATGCGTCGCCCCTCTCTGCACAGACTACAATACACCGCCTGTGATTGTGAAGCTTCCCTAACAAAGCAGACATGTTGCATGATGACTTTCAGTGTTAAATAAGACTGACGGAGGAGGCAGCTCCTACGGAGAATGTGTATTCAGGAAGCGAGGCAGCAGAGTTAATGTTCTGCGTAGGTTTTGTCTCACAGCGATGGGTCGTTCCTCTCCGATAATCAACCCCGAAAACCTTCCAGCCTTTTCCCACCGCCGTCGCAGGCAGTGAGAGACATCCGATGTTATCAGCTCTGCAGATTGCACAGCGCTACTGCCAAGGGCTTGTCTCATGAATTCACAGTGCAGTGCAGAGATCCCCCTCCCCACCTCCACCGCCATAAGCCTTGTTTAGCACAGAGCAAATTGGAGTTTGCATTTTCCCCTTGTCTTTTATTTCAGGGCATAAACACCATGCTTTTGTCTAATTGCATAAAAAGATCTCTGTCCGCACGGAAAACAAACACGAACCTTTGTCTTAAACGACTGAACAATTATGGTGTGTGATAACCTGCTGTGAGACGTGGGGCTCGCAGCTGTCTCTGACCCATTTATGAAGCTGATGGATAGGAGGTGAAAGGGGTCTTTTGTGCGGCTGCCTTTTGTGTTTCTTGGGAAGGTGCTATGATTTCCCGACGACAGTTCAGTGCTGATGTATAATCGCTGCTGCTGTGCCTCATTGTGAACTCAAATTGCCTGAAAAATATTCATAATCCGTCGGTCCGTTCTCCTAGAGTGAAATAATCAGCGACCTCTCAATCGCATGTCATGATTAAGAGATGTTGAGAGAAGATATGAGCTTCTGCCGACACATTTGGCATTCCTTCTGAATATAAGCTTATACTGTGTCTTATATGTATTTGCAGACCCTATAGTCAAGATGTTTGGACATCAATAGATCTATTTCATAGTAAATCCTTACTTATCCTTACTATATCCATTTATTTAGCCGTGCATAGATCACCTTGAGGTGTCAGTTGCAGGGCTGCCTCATTTTGTGTTCGATTGATTTGAATCCACAGTAAAGATATGCAAGTATGTAGAAGTGGGCTTTTTTCTCAGACAGATGAAATGTGTTCTTGCTAATGCTTTGATGATACAGGAATCTGTAGTGATGTTGTGTTCTGTTGCTACAAAAGCCTTTTAGATGGTGTGGTTGAGACGCTGCATGGGAAAACAATGTTAGGTGCAACAGCCGAGCAAAGTGAAATATGCAACAACAGGAAATAAAAAAAGCTTGTGGTTTGTGATATGGCTCAATCTCTAACTGTATGTGAAACTTTGGCCCCATAAACACGCATCTCACATCAAGATAACACCCTTACTTTACACGTCAGCCCAATGCACGCTCCAGTAAAGGTTGCGTGGGTTCAGGAAGTGACAAACATCAGTCGTCTGATAATGTCCGCTTGATTAGTGCATTAAATGTACAATGTAGTTACTACAGTATGAGTGCAGCAGAAGAGGAACATTACGGAGTTTTTAAAGGAAGAGATCATTACCCACTTCCAATTAACCAAGACAAACTTTTATTTATGAAACGATCTCACTGACGTGAGACTAGCGTCCTTTGCTTTATCACAAATGAGATAATTTCCTTCCTGTAATGGCTATTTCCAAAGAGCAGTCACAGAGTCAAGACTTGCATTTCAACATCAGCTCAGCTCAAACAACTCCTGACATTCAATCCGTCTTGACTTCTTCCTTATATTTCATCTGATGCCAGCTTCTTAAATGTGAAGATATGAGTGTAAAGTCTTTGAGTGTTGGACCATAAGTTGGTCAAAACAAGCCATTTGTCAAACTTAGACCTGAAGACTAAATCTTGTTACATTACATGACATGTTACTTGTTAGACGCTTTTATCCAAAGCGACTTACATACTCAATACTGTGGACAATCCCCACAGGAGCAATTTGGGGTGAAGTGTCTCAGGGACACAACGACATGCTGACTGCAGTGGGGTTTGAACCTGTGCTCCCCTGATCCGAACACCAAGGCTCTATCCACTGCGCCACACGCCTCCATATACAGAAATATGAACAAATAAGAATACTTTGACTTAATTTCTACTCAACTTTGACATTTCGTTAACTATTAGACCTTTTCTGTGACCTCCTACATATGGTTCCTTCAGTGGGAATAAATGAGTCAAAGCTGGGTTATAACATTTTCAACATATCTATACGTGCTCAACCACAGGCCACAAGAAACGTAAATGTAATCACAGAAAAGGCCTATTTTTAAAATTCTGTTTGTGTTCTCTCTTGTCAGTGAGGAAGATAAATTGTAGGCTATCCAAATGTTTATATTTGGAGGGAACTATCAACCCTCTTGCATACTTTCCTTAAAGCCCCATCAATCTTACACATCTCCCTGTCGGGGTGAGACGAGGCGGTCCTGTGTAGAAGCAATACACTTTAAATTACTTTCCAAGACTTTATCTTGATTTGAGACTTCCTGTCAGACATAATATACGCATTGCTCCTTTTTCAAAGTGAAGATTTCACATGCAGAGCCTGTAGTAACTGTATATTCTCAGGGATGCTCTCTTGTTCCCTGATACATACATACAAATAGTCAGATTGATTAAGAAAGGAAATGTATCCACCTTGTCTTTCCAGGAGATAAGTAACCACACCTTAAATCTAAGTAGTCTATATTCATTTCATATTATCACGCAACTACCAAAAAGCAATCAGCTGCTCCGATAAACCCTTGGTTGTGTTTTCATTCTGATCAATTTGTTTTTTAATTGAAATGAATTTGCCTTTTCTGCTGAACTAAGACTTCCACTTAGATGTACAGTAATTAGTGCAACAATGAGAACACAAAATAGACTCTCAAACAGGACCAAGAAAAACCTAGTGAAACTCAATCTGTAGTTTCAGAATGGCAGCACTTACTAGTCGTTGTTTAGACACAGTTATCGTTTCCATCTTTTAAAGACTTTTTGGACTTCCTGGCAGACATAATATCCCCCCCCCTTATCCTTATTTCTGGTTTCTCCGCATGCTCAGCCTGTCGTACTGTACTGTAAGGCTCCTTTCAATCTCTCCCATCACAGTTTGGTGTGTTTCTGTTCTGCATGCAGACCCCTCCTCACACAGCGCTCCAGTTCACATACAGTGAGCCTCTGTGTGTTATAAACAGGCTGCAGATCTGTGCTATATCCCCCCTCCTGTTTGGCCCATTCATGGCTGTTTCCTCTTCTTCCCAAACCTGTGCTTTTTCCGCATATTTCGCTTTTCTTAGGTTTGGTCGTTGGCTGTGAGGTTGTTTCTAACCCCTTTAAAAATCATTGGTTGCATGCAGAAGCAAAGCAGTTTAAATGTCAGGTCATCTCCAGTGACGTAAGGCCCAACTCTGCTGACTCATTGTCCCTTTTTCAGTGTTTTATTGTCATCATGTACAACTAACAATTATCGTTATTATTGATTACCCCGCCGTTTATTTTCTTGACTAAAAGAAGTATGAAAATCCTACAAAATAGTCTGTTTCTGAAAGTCTTTGGTAATAGATTTCTTGTTGTCAGTAAACACCCTGGATGTATTTATTTGTATATGATTTTAAACAGAAAAAGCCGGAGTTATACTTATTTAATAGGCTATTATGCATTCAAACTACCGTGACGATTAATTGATTAGCAGAGTAGTTTCCAATTATCTTTTTGTCGCTTGACTAATCGATAAGTGGACTAATCGTTGGGTTGTTTGGCAAGGCAAGGCAAGGCAAGGCAAGGCAAGGTGAGGCGAGGAGAGGCGAGGAGAGGCGATTCAAAGTGCTTTACAAAAATGAAAGACATTAAGAGCATTGAGCTTCTTAGCAGAAATAGCTTTCTATCACCTCACTTTCTTTCTACACTTATCCTTTAGCTATTTCAAGTGTTTCATGCTAAACGAACCCGCCTTTGGAAAATTCTAATCTGACCCCATGGTACCTTTTTTAGTTTTTGCCGAAACCATTCCTCTTTTTTAAATGCACTAGTTAAGTTTACCTTGTCTTTCAGCAAACTAACTCTCTCTCTCTTTCCTCTCTGCGTTAGGATGCAACCGCTGGGTCCTCTGAGATGTTACTGAGCGATGAGGATGGGTCAGAGAAGGAAATCCCGCCGGTGAACCACCCCCCAAAAGAAAAACCCCTCAGCTTCACCCACTGACAGCGCCATGCCCCGCCTGCCCTCCTGATTTCCCTCCCACCACTCTACACCTTCCCTCCCATCAGACTCTCTCTTCAGTCAGCATGGCGACTCCTTTCCTCTGGAAGCTGTCCTCTCAGAAACTGGGCTTCTTCCTGGTGAGCTTCGGCTTCATCTGGGGCATGATGCTGCTGCACTTCACCATCCAGCAGAGAGCCAGCCACGAGAACAGCGCCGTGCTGAGGCAGCAGATCCTGGACCTGAGCAAGAGATACATCAAAGCGCTGGCCGAGGAGAACCAGAGCGTCATGGACGGGCCCTACGTGGGAACCATGACGGCTTATGGTGAGTAGACGGCTCTATAGCTGCATGTAACAAACAGACAGATGTGGGAAGTAGTGGAGTACAAATACTTTGTGACTGTACTTAAGTACATGTTTCTGGTATCAGTACTTTACTCCACTACTTATTTTTCTGACGACTTTTACTCCTTACATTTTGAACCCAAATACCTGTACTTTCTACTTCTTACATGTTGAACCCAAATACCTGTACTTTCTACTTCTTCCATGTTGAACCCAAATACCTGTACTTTCTACTTCTTACATGTTGAACCCAAATACCTGTACTTTCTACTTCTTACATGTTGAACCCAAATACCTGTACTTTCTACTTCTTCCATTTTCCAAACAGGCTGGTTCCTTTAGTTTGAATGTGTGTTTGGTGGCGTGATCATTATTATTTAGAGTCATTGCGTGCCTATTGATTTGAACACGATCCGTGTATCCATCATTTCCTGGTCTTCTCTAAAGAAGAGGGACCAATGAAAACGTTGTCATGTTGCCGTTGTTCAGCATGGAAACATTCATTAGCTAACAATGACATTATTGTTCTATTAATATAAAGGGAGGTCAGGTACTCTTTAAAACAGCTGCTAGTTATGGGTACTTTTTACTGAAGTACATTTCAAAGCCCATACTTCTTTACTTTTACTTGAGTAAAGACGTTTAGTCAGTACTTCTACTTTCACCAGAGTATTTTGAAACACGAGTATCTGTACTTCTACTTGAGTAAAGGATGCGTGTACTTTTGCCTTCTCTGCAAACAGATTCAAGATCAAGATTCAAAGGTTTTATTGTCATATGCACATAATTCTCCTGACCCGAGCTCCTCCAACATTCCAACATATATATAATGAAATACAAATAGAAAACAGGGTTCGAATAGAGAATAATAAGACATTCCCAATATATCTGGTAGATGGGGGAAGCTGCTGAATGCTATATGAGTCCTAACAGATCCATAAAGTGTTAAAGTTAATTCAATAACTACTCCACTATCTAAATAACTAAGAATTTGCAGCAAGGCCTAATCCGGTAGCATGTAAACAAGACATAATGCATGTTATCATCTTAAAAAGACCTACATTTCGATAGAGGATGACTGCATAGCTTCATAAAGTAATAATAATACAATATATATTTAACGGTTATGATATAGAGCTGGTTTTGCTTCCCCTCTCTTTACATCTTCTTACATTTAAGCGACTGGTTCCACTTGTCTTCCTCCTGAGCAGGCTCAGCATCGCCTGTACTGGAAGAAAACAATACCCAGGGAAATATAACGCTGATCCAGCTGCATCGGAGCATAATACTGTAATAGCAAAGGGTCCAGGAGAGCCATCAATAAGTTATTCATGCCATTAATAGACCTGTATGGCTCGATGGGAAGCTTCATTAGAAACCTGAGATTGGAATTGATTGTTCTCTAATGCCCAGAGAAACAACAGGATACAGTAAAGCTCCAGGAGATTAGAAAAACTCCCAGAGAACGAGAAGAAGAAGCAGCAACGTAGAAAACTGTTTATTTTCAATTTTACAAATCAAGACATATCCTGACGTAGGACTTTTCTACACGAGGAGAGACATCTGTAGCAGGATCGGTTACACGGGGACATTTTCCATAATGTTCTTTTGAAACCCAATTAAGTTAAAACAACCCTTTTCTCAGCTAAACATATTTAATGTCGAAATATGTGGAAAAAGCCACCCCATTATGAGGTACCAAGTACCCCAAATCGCTGCCTTGAAGGACATCAAACTTAGACTTTTAATCAAGTAATTAGTGATGTGTAACTCCCCAGATTCATACCTCAAGATGAAGAAGTGTGTACAGCTAGATCGCAAAACTTTACATCATTATCATTAACCATATACCTAATTTAAAAACCCTAGTTCTCTCTGTAACATGATCCAGAGTTTACGACCACGTTGCTTGATCTTATTTGATGGATTGATTTTCACCGTCTGCTGACCAGCGCCCAACATCGAATCCAAATCCATTTCATGTCCTTGATTGGATCAAGAAGCAGCAGGAAGCTTGGAGCCTCCTGTGCTTTATATTTATACAGACCAATACCACAAATTTGCCTCTGTCCGTGGCTTGTTAGAAACACACCTGTTGCGCAGTGTCAGAGCAGCTGGCAGCCTGCCTTTTTAAAACATGTTAAGCAGGCACATTATTTCCATTTTTGTGTTAAACATATTTCCTCTTATGATTTCTGATGATGGCTTCGGCTCAGGGTTCAAAAGATGTGTTGTTCAGCAGCAAAATGGCTCCAGAGGCAACCACATTTTCTATTGTTTTGCTAGAGCTAATCTACTGAATTTAGTTTAAACATGACTAATAGCGTGTCTTAGAGTTGTGATTGTAATCCTGTGTGCTTATTTTCAGCCGTTACAAGGTGATGCAATAGGAACACATGTAGGACAAACGTGGTAAAACCCACAAAACAAACACAGACGAGGAGAAAGGTTGACTCATTTATTTGCGAAACCTCTCAAAAAACTCACACCAAAGAATGTTGTTTTATTTCCTTTATTAAACATTTACTCATTTAAAAACAGACGACTGTTGGCACTGCTGACCTGTTAATTATTCGCCCGTCGCTTGCTTTAAAACGAGGACGAGTGTTTCTTTGGGTTTAAATTCCAAAACAGCGCAACAGCACTATTTGATATCTCTTCCAGCGGTCGACATATATCTAACGCTGCGTTGAGGCGCCGTCACTGTACAGTCAGACGTCCCCTGACACGGATACGATCTTTCCCTTTCCCTTCCTCCTGAAACTGAGCCGAGCATCCGGGTGTGACGAGCCACTTGCTGACATTGTGTCTCGTTACCGCTCTGAAGCTCTGAAGCTACTGTGGATTTATCTTGTGGCTCGCACACACATCACAAGTCAACTTTATTGTCAATCTTTCAGTTTGTGTGACAGACAGAGAGATCGAAATACCGTTTCCCACAATCCCAAATACAAAAACAAATATATATAAGTATATATAGATATATATATATATGTATATACATATATATATACATTATATATATATATATGTATATATATGTATATGTTATATATATATATATATATATATATATGTATATATATTAATATATATAATATAGTATATGTATATATGTGTGTGTGTGTGTGTGTGTGGTGTGTGTGTGTGTGTGGTGTGTGTGTGTGGGTGTGTGTGTGTGTGTGTGTGTGTGTGTGTGTGTGTGTGTGTGTGTGTGTGTGTGTGTGTGTGTGTGTGTTGTGTGTGTGTGTGTGTGTGTGTGTGTGTGTGTGTGTGTGTGTGTGTGTACTGGGTGTGTGTACTGGGTGTGGTGTTGGATCATATTTACACTATAATCCTCTCCATGCCCTCCAGGGTGCTCTTTGTCACATGACGTCGTCAGATATGAGATATAGGGACCTCTGGCAGGGTTAGAAAAGAACACAATGAATAATGGGAATCGCTGATGAACGCCTTGAGCCTTTGTTCCCATGCAATCACGGGCTCAATGAGAAATCCCAGGTCATTGCGCAGGCAGATTATTATCTTATATGACACAGTTATTAAAAGCAAACCTGTTGTTATCGCTGCAGGACTTGTTTTCAAAGGGGTTTAAGAATTATTGAGACAGGCAGAAATGTGTCCCCTAGGTGTGCGATTACTCAACTGGTGACCTGGCAGCGGTGTTTAAAAAAAGGTAGCATTATTCATCCTTTCTAACACACTGGATAATGAACATCTCTGACTCAAAACCACACATTTAATAAGTGGAAAACCTGTGAACATTTGGACACACGGATTTTGGTGGTGAAAATTGGAGTCTTGCAGCCAATTAGTTATTGCAACGCCCCGTAAACACCTTATAAAAGCCCCCCCAAAAGAATTCAGCGGTAGTGAAATGGAGGTACTGTTAGATAAACTGAAACTAAATAAATATGGGAGGACAAATACTTTTGCCTAATTTGATTATATGTTATTCAGGAGGTTTTTATATTCCTCAAATGTAAAACTTCCCTTGTATCAGACGGACAATTTGTAGGCTTTGGAAACAAGATGTATTTTTCTTATCTTGGTATCAGAATTCCCAGAAATCAATGGGTACCAACAAAACAAATCTTGGATCATTTCAATCGTATATAAATCTTAATTTGTTTACTCTCGTTCAGGTTCTTATATCTCTCCACGCTGCTGCTCTTGATTGTAAATCCAATTGCAAGAAAGAAACAAAGCCAGTTGTTTACTCCTATCGTAAAGCATTAGCTCAGATATTAAACAGGCCTCACGAATGGCTCTGATGTTCAGCCTGAAGACCTATGAGCCAGAGGTAAACAGAGGGGGGCATTAACTCTGGGCTTACCCCTTCTTTCTAATTATGATCAGACCAATAGCTTGGCAAGGCCGGCGCTCCACAAGCTTTCCGTTGGGATTCTTCCCGGTCTCTCGACTCTCTGCGTTCCTCGTCCAAATCAGACACAATCGGGACGCCTCGTTCTGCCAGGCCTCGTTGTGCCCTTGCCAATCTCTCTGACGTGATGAAAACTGGTGTGTCAAATGCATCACGGCGAGGGAAAATGTGGCGCTCGTATGCGATAGACAAGCTGCAATTATCACGGTGTGATGAAAGCACTCTGGGTCTCTTATAATACACCGTAATGATGATGACCGAGCGCTCTGCTGCAGACATAATACGTAATATGTGTTGTTGAACTGTATGCAGCACATGCATTTCTCTGCAAATGTCATTCAAATTGCTGCTGTGCTGGGTACAGTATTGGACAAATACCACATGAAAAGAGCCATGGATTTGCATTTTAAATGTATGCCCTTTGCGTCTCATTACCGGTCAGCGTCCTTCCTGCCCGTTAGCTGTGTGCTATGCAGATAAATGCCCCCTGGCACAGAAATGCAAAGACCAAAGGTCGCAGTGGCTCCAGTTTTACATTTAAATAATCCTCAGGCTGAGAAAGACATGTAGTAGTGGGAGATAATAAGTCCACACTGCAGCAGAGCAATGTTCCCCAGACTTCAGGCGGATACATCACATGCATGTATTCACTGTAGTGATAGGGAAGCTTTTTAACTTGGAGAAAAACCGGGCAGAAGTAGCTGCTAACGCTAGCTTTTCTTGCCTGATGTTGACTGCTTCTTAACTGTAACAGTCGCCTGCTTAAATAAGTAATTTAAAATCTGGGTACAATGTAAGAATCAGGCACACAGTAGCGGTGGCATTTCTTTCTGTTGATTTGATGAAGCTAAAGATCATATTCTTGACAGCCAAATAGATTTTCTTCCTGATTTTCATGCCACATTTACGTCAGATCTTTTGATTCTGTAATGGAATATATCCTAAATAAGTCCATGCATTTGACAGGTTTGATTTATTCCATTCTTAATGTATTACAGATTTGAAGAAGACCCTTGCTGTGCTGCTGGATAACATCATGCTGAGGCTCGGTAAGCTGGAGTCCAAGGTGGAAAACATCTACAACAGCACGGGGAGCAACCTGACCATCGGCCCCGGCACCATCATACCCAGCGCCACTAACTCTGAAAAAGTTAACGTGGCAGGTATGTGTTTCATTTTCGCTTTTAAAAACAAGAAAGTACGAGTCACTTGGCTTCATAAAGTTATTTTTTGCAAGAACTGTGACTCATGTACGGGCAAGTTTCATCCAGTTTCCCCTTCCAGAGAAATCCTGTTATGTATCAAAGTGTGCAATAGACACAAGGGGTTGAGTCCATTTAAAGACATCAGGATAAGCTGGTTAAGGCTGTTTTCTATCACTCGTGTTTCCCCGAAAGGAACGACATTCCCGAGGCGTGCAACCAGCTAAACTCTGGCAGTATCGCACCGTGCACACCTGGCTCTTAGAGGACTAGTCCGCATCCTTGGACATAATTCAAATAAGGCCTCCGTTCACGCTGCATGACCCTTTTATTCCTTTTTATTGATTTAACTGCCAGCTTTCACATGATGAATTCAGCCCAGAGGAGGCAGCGAGGTGTTGGTTTTTCTGACATCCTTGGACTTGTTTGCGCAGCGTTAAACAGCAGGAATGTGGTGGCATTACACGCAAAATTAGATCAGGCTGATTGAGTTGAACAAAGTCACATTTTAAATGGATCTAATATTATTGACAGCTGCTTGCTCTGCTATCTTTTATCTAATGTCGAAGCTGCATTTGAAGCTTTTTCTCTTTTAACCTCGAGTTGAATGATAATAATAGATATGAGCCATTTGAAAGTGATCAGAATAAGACAATTGAATTCATTCAGCCATGTGGTGATGACTCCGAATGGGACTCCTTATCTCCATGTTTTGACGCTTTTCCTTTCAAGAGCCAACCACTAAGGCCACTTCCTTTCACAGTACGTGCAACATCTTGCGTCGTGTCTATCTAGTTTCGTGTGTGAGATTAAACCAGTCACTTAGCCTGGTTTCGCATCCTCAAAATGAATTTATCTTATCTTAACATACATGTTGCATTTTTCTTTTACATTTTGCCAGTAAGTAAGATAAGAGAGATAAGATGGGACTTTATTTATCCCGAAGGAAATAGTTGTGCCAGAGTTACAAAAATACAATAAACACAGCAGCATAATAATAATAATACAACTGTACTAATAAATAACTACAGGAAACATAGACAGTGACATAATTAATGTAAATATTAACAGTATTTAGTAGTGCAAAAAACGTAGTGGCAGATACGTAATTGCACGTTATTATAGAACATTATTGCACATGTTATATAGCAGAGAGTGTTTTGTAATGATGGTAATGGTACACATAAACAGGAAACAGACATACACACACATATAATACACTGCCTTCTCTGATTTGTCCAATTGTCCAAACTGGAGATGAGACTCTAGTCCCACATTGTTCGGTAGTGTTAATTTTGTCAGCTATTTTTTAATTTAGTCCTGTGTCAAATGTCCTTGTTAGTTTTAGTCATATTGTGTCACCTTCATCCTCTTTTTATTTAGTCAAGTTTTAGTCGACTAAAAGTCTGAGCATTTTAGTCAAAGAAAACCAACTATTTTAGTCTACTTTTTGTCAATGAAAATGTTGACATTTGAGTCTTTTTTAGTCATCAGATTATATAGAGTTACATTTCAGTCAAACTAGTCTAGCCAAAACCAATAATTTGTCGTTTAAGTCAAATTTATTTCACAATAAGATTATATTTTATCCGTATTTGATGAAAACACAGAGATGAGACTCTAATCTCACATCATTGTCGGGACACTTGATCTTTGGTTGTGAAGAGATAGTACCTGGACCTGTGTGTGACCACATGTCAACACACCTGCAGTGTCCTCTTAAAACTCCCAGTGTTGCTCCTGAGAGACAACATTTGAATGCAGGTGAGCTGACAAAGCAAACATCTGTCTTGGCATCGAGCTTAATAATAATATTGTAAATCAATATGATATAAGTACACAAACATGAAACAAACATATACGACACTGCCTCTTTGTTGCTTCTCTGATTTGTCCCAATCTGCCAATTGTCAACACTTGAGATGAGACTCTAACCTCACATTGTTGTCGGGACACTTGATCTTCGGTTGTGAAGAGATAGTACCTGGACCTTTGTGTGACCACATGTCAACACAACTCCCAGTGTTGCTCCTGAGAGACAACATTTGAATGCAGGTCGAACTGACATCTCTCTTGGCATCGAAGCTAAAGGGCCCGACACTCCTGAGTCTCCTGTCTTGGAGTGGGTGGCACGCAGAGCAGCTGCCAAATCCTCCCCGACTGCAAGGCAATTACACCGATAAAGATCTGGACAGTGAGGGGAACACGCCTGGCTTTCAGAGAGGCCTCTATCAAGATGGAGCTGCAGCGCTGGGAATTACGGGGGCAACACATCACAAAACTCACATTTCGGATCATATCACGGCTTTGAGTCTTGGATTAGTACATTTTTCTAATCTTAATCAAAGAAAAACTGGTATACATGACAGTCGATGTCAAAGCATTTCCTTCTAACAGTTGTAACTCAATTTTTCCAATAATGTGGTAAAACATGCCTTCAATATCCTAGCATTATGGCACAGAGATTATAGTCTGGTTCTTCATACACGGCTTTGAGTCTTGGATTAGTACATTTTTCGAATCGTAATCAAAGAAAAACTTGTATACATGACGGTCGATGTCAAAACATTTCCTTCTAACAGTTGTTGTTATTCAATTTGTCCAATAATGCGGTGAAAAGATGCATTCAATATCCTCAGATTGTGGCCCCTGGTTGTTCATATTCACAACAACACTTCATACATGCCTCCTCCCCTCCATACATGACATGTGATCATTGTAGCAGCTACTGTAAACCCAACTTTCTACTTCCTGCTGCAGCTGTGATCTAACAGCTGGTTGCACACTGTGAGAACACAGTATCCTCCTTGTGTAAGTCATCCCACAAAAATGTGGCCTTCTCGCATTGCTTTGAAGTGAAACTGCATTATGTTCGCTGTGAAATGACGCTTGTCTTTGCTGCAATGCAATACAATACAGGCATGACCAAATTGTAACCATAGTATTGCCAAAGCATCCCGCACGAACAGCATAACACAAAATATACTGTATATGCCACTATGCAATGCACTCTGTGAGTTCTCAGGAGGAGTTTCGGTCTTGTTTGCTGTTGCTTTTCGCCACAGAAGCTCCTTATAGGATCACAAACAAGTCGATCTGGCCTCAGTTGCCGCTCAGCAGGAGGCAGATGGGACTCAGTCCAAAAGCGTTGTGTGTCGCCTCGTCTTGCCATGTCTCGCTGATGTGGCTAATCAACCTCCCCAGCAGTGTTTCATGTGGGGGCTGGAAATGTAATCTCCTCCTACACACACACAAACACCCAGGCGTGGAGAAAGATGTAATGAATGGTCAGGTGGTGATTTACAGCTGACTAACCCACCCATTTTGTTCCCTCTGCGATATATTCCTGCGACTGTTTAAAGTTCCCGACGTCCCTTGGTGACATTTGGGTGATTTGTAGCTTCCTCCTGTCTTTCGTGACACGATTCCCTTTTGTCTTCCATAGAGAGAGACCGGTGCTTTCACAGCTCCGGGCATCTTCACTGCTTTCTGTCTCTTTTCAGATATCGATCCGCGTGCATCTCTGTTTCACAAACACAGTGAAAGATGAGATCCAAGGTCTCAGTGTCAACAGAGAGACGAGGACAGGGTTTCTGCAGGGGATTACACCTGTCCGTGTAACCTGAGGGTTTCAATCATTCTTTTTCAAGATTCACGGCTTTTATTGTCATTCGTACGTAGCTACAGTATAGTTATGTCGATGAAAATCTTAGGTCCCAGGCTCCTCCAACAGTGCAACACAATAAAACAGATAAAATAGTGCAAGTAAATAACATAAAATAGAATAGAAGTAGTGCCATAAGAGTCTACAAGTGATACATCATTTGTAAGTTGCAAACAGGTGAATGTTATGGATGTTGATCATCCATGCACTAGCCAACTTGGGTCGATTTCGGTGTTAAACTCACAGATTCTTTTCCAGCGAAACCTGAAAATGTAATTTAAGCAATTACCATTTTAAAGCATCTCTTAGAGTGAGAGCAGAATTGGTGGTCTCTTATTTTATCCGAAGTTTACTTCTTTTCTGAGTCTAGATCAATACTAATAAAGCACACACAATCCCACTCGGAGGGAATAAGTTGAGCTGTCCACTCCCACACACACTCTCACACACTCAAACACACTCTCACACACTCCCACACACACTCTCACACACTCAAACACTCACATTAATCCTGACACCCTGCAGTCTTAATTGAAAGCTTTGAGTTATTGTATTTCCACCTTGGTTCACCTTGGTGTTTCTCCACTGCCAGCAACTAACAGCTTTCAATTAAAAAAGTTACAGAAGGAAATTAGAGATTGTTTTCAAATGTTCTCCCTGATTATTAGCCCTGGTTGATTTGCATTAGAGGTCGCCTGACTGTATAAACAGTAAACAGTGAGGCTGTTATTTATTAGACAACGTTTCCTGTACGTTCATTATGGGTGTGAACATAATTAACAATAAAAACAGTCTGAATAAAGAGGTTATCATGGATTTGAATGCATTGAATGGCTAATGCAGACCATACAAAGCTTTATCGTAAGCAACTCGGCTGCTGTTTTCATGCCATCAAATCTCAGGGTCTTGTGTTATCTCACAGACCTGATGCCTTTTGAAGCGGAGATGTGTCTCAGCTCTGCTTGGTTTGATATGGCAGACAGAATCAATGCTAAAATTGCAAGCAGCATAAACCCCAGTGTGTAAATGTGCTTGTTTCTCGTGTTGCGCTACTGCAGGTCTCTTGAGATCTTCCATATGGAGTGCAGAATATCTTCTTATAGCCGAGTTGTAAACAGACTGCGAGGCGGCTTTCCTTTCATTAGGTTTTCTGCCTGAGTAGAGTCTGCGTCCTGAGGCGTGTTTGACAGCATGTTTCACTCCTTACACAACTTCTGCGAGTAACATGTAGTAATGATTCCCTCAAACCTCCTCAAATGTTGGCACGAGAGTCTTAATATAAACAAAATGTAGCTGCAAGGCTATGTAAGGCACTGTTGTTTCTCATGGAGACAGTAAGGTAAACTCACTTCAGGTCATACCACAGATACCATTGTGAATACAGCAGCTGTCTTCAGACTGTCCTGTTTTTCTCAGTTTTATATCATATTAAACCGACTTAGTTTTGGACTGATGAAACAAGACATCTGCTTAAACCTGGAAGAACATTTTGAACTATTTTAAGACATTGAAATGATGAGCGAATGATAAATACATCGAGAAAACCAATCTGTAGATTAAAAAGAAATAGTTAGTTGCAGCCCTAGAAGCAACATTAGTCATTGGGGCCTTTCAAGTATTAAATCATTATTGTCATTCTCTGTTCAAAGGGTAGTCTAATAGAAGAGCACTCTTCAAATTAAAAGTGCCTCCCACCGTGGCATTTATCAATTTTGGAAAGTAATTTATTTCCCAAGAGTAAATGACTCAATAAGGCTGATTGGTCCGGAGGTGGAAGTCAATAACACTGGCTCTCTGATTCATTTACCTTCTGTCTTTCAAGGCTTTTCTAAAGGTGTCTGCTTTGTCTATCATCGCACTGACTACATTATCATGCAGAGTTTTCCACTGAAACAATGGGTGAGTGGCGGCTGCAGCATAACAAGACTTTAATGAAAGCTTTTTGCTAATCATGTGTAATCAATTTGAACACACACACACACACACACACACACACACACACACACACATACAGGCAGGCTTGTCCCACTTGAGGTTGATTGAGGAGGAAGGGGCGGGATGTGAGGAACATCTGGGGCTAACGCACCATTGGCTGGGACACGTGCACCCCACTTTCCCCCAGTTTTTTGTTTCTTCCTAAGCTCCAATCTGTGGCTGTTTTGCAGAGCCTCCACTAATCAGGGGAAAGGAAATTTCAAGGGGGTGTTTCGGGCATGGAAAGTAGGGGTTTTTGCACTGGAGCGATGGTGGGGTGCCAAAGATTGAAATGCCAAAGGAAATAAGAAAAGCTGCTATTCTTACTCCTTTTATTATTGTGTTCTGTCCCTCTCCCTTTCTTCTGCTCCTCTCTCTGAGCTGCTCTCCATCTCCCTCGGCATCCTCTTTGCTGCTTTGTCTCCTCTTCCTGCGTGCCAGCATTGTTGTTGTGTTCTGGTTAAAGCCACAGCCCTGCAGGAATATAATCTGCGCTGCCTTCTTCTTCCAAATATCAGCCTTTTCCCCAGGCATTTCCCCCCTTTTTTTGAATCCACATGCACACTCTTACACATGTGCACATAGTATACACACACATCCTGTAGCTTCATCTTACATTTATTCAGCTAAATTGTCTCAAGGCTAGAGAGATGCATGATCCAAATCCTGCATGCAGTCTTGCGCTGAGAGTGTCATGCACAGATGCACGCTGTACTCAAAACCGATAGCGAGATAATTATTTAGCTTTTGCATTATGCAGCTCTGTGGCAAGCTGCTTCTCTGGTGACATGTGAGTCAAACTGAAGCATTTACTCGCTGTTTGCAGGAAATGCCCACGCCTGGCAGGGGACGCAAACATGTTTTTTAGAAGAAGTGGAACATTGCTATGTGGCGCGACGGTGTAGACAATTCTCTTCTAAAGCCCCTCTCGGCACAACAACATAGAGCAATGTGTCCCCCAGCCCAAACCCCACAAATTTCCACCGTTTATCCAAATCGACAGTGGAACATTAGTCATAGCCGTGCAAAGATTGGACCTCATCAACTTGTATTTTTGGCTGTCCTCGTGCCGCTCTCGGTGCAAAATCTGAATCGTCCTCTTTGGATATTTTTGGAGGGGCCGATCAGATTGCCCGAGCACAAAAGAGGGATTGATTACAGCCAGGCGCTCTGCTCCTCTCGCAGAGGAGGAACAGAGAGAAAGAGGAAACTCAAAGTGGGACGGACAGTGAGGTTACATGGGGAATCTGGAGTTGTTTTTTTGCCTCAAGGACTTTAGTGTTGAATTAGAGGCAAGATGTGTGTTTTGACCAGCTCCAAATCTCTGGGAAGCCCCTGTGACTGCTGTGTGTTACCCTGTCTGTGCCTCGGTAGCAAGAGAGAAGCTGTGAGCAAAATGGTGCAGTGTAGTGTTTGTCGATTTGAAGATGAATGTGTACTTTTCACCTCATTCCATCAGGAGATATTCTCGTGTACTTCCCCCTCCACTCACTTTAGATTAAGTGACAAGGAAGTTATTTACATTTTAAATTCTGCAGTAACACAAAGGCACAATAACAGCTTTCTTTGGGATTAACTCAGGTATTCATGTGGCTTATATAACTACTGGATTTCCCTGAGAATCGTCAGGGTTTTCTTCAGTATCAAAGTAATCCACAAACAGTTGTCTTTACATTTAAGGAGACAGCGCAAATAGGAAGAGCTGATACTTAAGTCTGCATACTAATTAACGTTGGCTAAATATAAACAAATAGTAAGGAGTATTATGGTAAAGAAAAGCTCCAAAATGTAACTGGAAAGTAGAACTTTTTTAGTTTTTAATACATGCCCAACTTCTCTCCGCCTGCACAGCTGTTGATGCTCTGTGAGAAAACAGCGGCCGTCAGCCTGCCTAATGTCTAATAGATGAGCTGCTGCACAGATTCACACACACACACACACACACACACACACACACACACACACACACACACACACACACACACACACACACACACACTCATACCGCCATGCTTCTTCGTGCAAAGTGCATCTAAAATGAGTGTTTCTAAGCCAGTGAATCAAAGGACACAGAGATGAGAGAAGCTGCACTTTTCACCCTTATTTTGAATGTCTTTTCTTCAAGCTTTTATCCGCACAGAACCACCTTGGAGTCACTTACACTTACACTCACTCTTCCCTGCTGAGGTGTATTTGTACTAGAAAACTTTAATACATTGTCACAAAACTCTCCTCACCCTTCTTCTCCTGTACGGCAAAAGATTTAGTGCGCTTCACACCTATTTGGTATCCACTGACCAAGCTGTCATCGGAGCTGAGCCTTGGCAGATTTCCTGTTATTTTTGGGAAGGTTTTTCTTGAGAAGTGAGCCTGAGAATGAAATCAATAAGAGCCAGAGAGACGGGGGTGAAGGGTAAGAAAGCGCGAGAGAGAATAACATAAACCAGATGTCCAAAATCCAATTGTAGAGTTGTCAAATTTCACATTACCTCATTGACTTGGACACACACGGGGGAAAACAGCCGCGTGTGTGTAAAATCACTTTTTGTTCTGAGATGATTCTATATTTAACAGTTATGAGACGGCTGATACTGTGCTAGTAACTAATAGTGACGTCAGTGCTGTGAGAGGCTGCATGATCTCATCTGTTTTCTGTACAGTACATTTGTAGTCACTTTTACATCATTGTTTATCTGGGTGGTGTTCTTATGTAACACATGTTAACCTCTCCCATGCCTGTATTAGATTGCCAGAGCGCTTTGTTAGAATACTAAGTGTAGAAGACTTGTCATTTGACCGCTATAACAACACCTTTTTTTGTTTCCCAGCATTTATTTGATCGCTATGTGTGCACAACAGTGGTGTGGCTTATGACTCCTTATCACTTCATCATTCCAGTCAAACCTTTTTTTATATCCTGTTGGCCTGAGAAATATGCAAAAATATGCCGCTTGCATGAGTTTGTATGTTTCAATAGGAATTTGATTACCTTGGTTGCCATAACCGGTTATGTAACTTCAGGTTTCACGACAAATGAGTCTCCAGTACACGGTTCATGCTAAAATGTTAAAACAGAGTTACAGTGCCTTGCGAAAGTATTCACCCCCTTGGCATTTTTCTTGTTTTATTGCATTAAAACATTTAATTTAATTAGATTTTTGGAGAATTTGTATTATTTGATATACACAACATGCCTACAACTTTGTAGATGCAAAAAATATTTTTTATTGTGAAACAAACAAGAAATAATAATGAAAAAGAGAAAACATATACGTGTATATATACAGAGATAATGAGGCACACAGGTGAACTTTATTTAAATAATGTTGTGACTCTGAAGGTCTTTGTTTGGGCTAAATAGCAACATATGCACACACCACTTTTCAGTTTTTAATAATTTTTTATGTTTTAAAAGATGCTCTTTTTTTTAACTTCACCAATTTTGACTGACTTTGTTTGGGGTCTTTCCATAAAATCCCCCAAAAAACATTATATTATATTTGATTTTCTTTGCAAGAAAATAGGAAAGATTGCAAGGGGGGTGAATACTTTTGCAAGGCACTGTACATTCAATGACATTATGATGGTTCAATGCATTTTCAGTACATCTTAGTGTTGGAGGAAGTTATAACGTTACGATGTGTTCAAATGTTAACAGGTAAAACTTAAGGGGATTTTTTTATCAAACATTTATATTAGAGAGGGAATTATGACCTTCATAACACTAGCTTTAAGCAGCTTATCATTGAAACACATGTTTAATTAAAGCAAATATTTGAATAGTAATACAATCATTTATTTCGTATTGGAGTTGAATCATTGAATTTCACAAAATGTGGCATCGACTACAGCATTTCTGGTATCACGAGGTCCCTTTTCTTTCTACATGAAGCTAAATCCAACCCATGAAACCCTGATATACACTCTAACAATTATTGTAATTTCAAATCTCATATTGTGACGTTACCTGTGAACTTCTCTGATCAGTATGGGCTCTACTAATGATTCACAAAGCTCTGTGTGTTTCTCAGCCACGTCTTCTTTAGTTTCACTGAATATTAGTTTGTGATTAGACGCATTACTCTGTCTTAAGTGTCTCTAAACTGGAAATCCTGGTATACGGTGCGGCTGAATTCATCGGCACCTCTGTTGTGTTAGAGTTATTTTTAGGGCGCTCTTTGGCAGCAACGTCTTCTTGATGGAAGCGAGGAGGAGATTTGCCCGTCGGTGTTTGGCACTCTGTGGCTGAGAGACAGAATGATTGACAGGCGGTTTTTCGTTGGTTGTTTGGAGGACTGACTGGATGACTGGGCATCTGAAGGAATGAAATAAAAAGTCTGTGCTTTGTGGCTCTCAAGTGCTGCATAAGACGGACACTTTAACACACAACTAACGGGTTTTTCTTAAGGCAGCTTTCAGTACATGAAATCAAGGCATTAAAAACAAAGGATAAGGAAACCACAATTTGAATTTCAGAAACAAAGCTAGTGTTTGTTTGCGTAGATTTGACTGTGAAAGCATTGGGCAAAGGTGTCTGTGGAGGCTGTGGCTCAGTGGATAGTATGATGGACTTCGAATCGGGGGAAAGCAAGTTCGAGTCCCACTGCAGTCAGCATGTCGCTGTGTCCCTGAGACACTTCACCCCAAATTGCTCCTGTGGGGATTGTCCACAGTACTGAATGTATGTAAGTCGCTTTGGATGAAAGCGTCTAACAAGTAACATGTCATACATAAGATCCCAATCTAAAATAGCATCTAAGCCAATATAGCCAGACCGGATTATTCACATGATTAGAAAGTCGTAATATCAAAACTATTAAGCTTATAAGCTTGAATTACTGATGTATTATTAAATCAACCCACTGAAACTGATGTAACGTGACCCGTCGGAGAATCACTGCTGAAGAACAAAGCTTTAATCCTCCTGCAGCTCTGAAACAATAAGAAGCTTTTATTGTGTTCATCTTGTGACTCCATGAGGGATCAGACCTCCCACATATTTCCTCTCTGAACCACACAGGATTAAAATCATGTCCAGGAGTTGTTTCTGTGGGTCTGTTTGTAGCGGAACAATAACACTTGTTCCTCATTTGAAATGTGTGTGACTAGAGGACTGTTGATTATATCAGATATCAGTCTCTGCTGTCCATCGTCCATTGACAGGAAGACAAGTCCCGGCCATCTATGGTGAGGCGTACACGGGCACATGCTCTGCTTACTAGATTACATCAGCTTTGTTTTGTAGTGAATGCAAGTTTCATGCACTGATTGATAAAAGACATAAGGGGACTAAAGGTACAATTTATTGGAGCTAAACGAGCACAAATAGACACTTTTAAATTCCCGACTCTAAGTGACTTTAAGAATTGCAAGTATTTGAATAACACACACAATAAAAAGGCCCTCATATTTGGCAAGCTGCCATTGACAGTTTTTTAAGAAACGTAAATCAAATAAGATAAGAAACCTCAATGTCGACGCCCTGGACTGACATCTTCCTGGTGAGATTTTAACTTCTCGTATTCGGTTGCATGTCATCACATCTCTTTTAACTCTCATCTATCTTGACACACACATGTGAGGAAGCGATAAAATCATTTCCACACTAATCTAGCGGATAGAGAGGCAGAATATCTGTTCACTGCAGCAGCTTGTCGTTGTAAATGAACTAAAAATCACCGATGAACAAGAAGCCTCTGCTCCACTCACTCAGACAGAAGCTTGACCCTCTGATTAGCTTCATGCACAAACCTCCGTAAACACACCTCAGAAAACACACCACCCACTAACTCATTACATCAGTTTGCTTCTGAGCTTTCATCTATTCACCGCACACCCTCTCCTAATGCATTATTTATACCCTGGCTGTAAAGGTCAGTGGCGATGACGTTAACGTCTCTGAATGGGGATATCAAAAAGGTGATTATGTGGAAGGGAAGCTTGCGTGCGAGCCGTGAATGTTAATACCCCGCTGATATTGGCTTCCTGGGATACTGAAAGCTACGCAGGCCTCCTCAGAGTAACTCCCCCTGCAGTGGCATTCATTTTGTTTATTGCAAAAGGCAAACAGTTTGGAATAAAATCTCCTCCTTGACCCGTGTTTGCATCATCGCGGCCTCTCGGCTCTTTGTGGTTTTCTGCTGTTATGAGTTGCCGAGCCAAAGGTGATGCAGTTTGCTGAGAGTCATGGCCGACCACAGAGTAATGGACAGTCTGCAGCCGTCACTCAGGTTGAACCACAGAGTGCAGAACAACTCTTAAGAGTCTGATGTAATGTCAACACTAGAACATGCTTACCATAATGTTCTGTGTCAACATGCAACATTTGCTAATACCCGGTGAACATAAAGTGTTGCTGAGGCTGAAAATGATTTGTTTTGTAGCATAAAAAGTGTCAACATGAGTGAGTTTAACTACTTTTGTTGGATCATTTATATTGTCTCATGAATACTTGCCATAAAAGTTGTTATTCTTGTCAATTTCAGACCACTTACAACTGCACGATATGGTCGTTTGTTGTGTTTGTGTAACCAACATGCAGTAGCCATTAGAGGAACTTCCACATACACATGTTGGAAGTCAATTAGTCACGTATTGGGTTTCTTTCTCCTCTCCTGTGGCATGTGTTCGTTTGTGTCAATTAAAAGAGGAAACGCGTGAGGAAGTTCCTACTGTTCAATCACAGCTGCGCCAATTAAAATGATGAGTCATCGTGCACTACGAAAACAGCTTTTAAAATGCCATGTCATCTGAACTGAGTGTCTACTGGGCGGAATGAGGACATGGACACCATTGATCGACCAAATGACCTCGCATCATGGCCAGGGGGACGGCAGATTCTGCTGCTTATGTACAAGTTACTCTGGCAGGCTTCCACTCTGTATATTTGGAGGTTATTTTATAGCTGATGATACTGGAAAGAGAAGTTGAAATAACCCTCATTCAGGAATTGATTTTCAGTCCAAATATGGTGTTAAAAAAGTTAATTTTCATCTCCTTTTTGCTTCATTACTCCGTGCAATATTTCAAAAGACAAGCGGTTTCTGGTCCTCCGTTGGGAAAAGGCATTGCGTACTGCAGAGAGAGCATCATAATCCCGTTGACAGTGATTGCATTTTGCAGCTGACTGATTCAACCTTATTGATTTCCTCCTCCTTCTCCCTCCAGACCTCCTCAATGGAGCCCAGGAGAAGTGCGAGCTGCCGCCTATGGAGGGTTTCCCACACTGCGAGGGCAAGGTCACGGTGAGTCAAACAGCCTCTCCACCTCTCTCTGTGTCTGTTTTCATACCAGCAATTGATTTTATTTAATATAAATAAAGGTAGCGGGGAAAAAGGAGCATCCTCTACTTTACATTTCTACTATATAAACAGAAAAGGTGGCTCACACTTTGTTGACACACCTCAAGTAAAACAATAGTTTATTCGACGAATATTAAACGTCAGGGAAATCGGTTCCTAGCAAAGCCCACACACACACACATGTAGACACACACACACACACACACCCACACACACACGTATGCATGATCTCAATCCAATGTTTATTCTGTGTGTGTTTGTCTCCCCGGAGCTGATGGGGCCCTATCATACACACCATCTGCTCAGCCAGTACCAATCCTCCACTTACACTGCCAGCATTTCCAACTGGGTGCCATGTGATGCCAAAGCCTGCACCAGACACACACACATACACACACATACACATACACACACTCACACACACCTTATAGCAAGCTTGCATTTCAGAAAGGCATCACTAAACAGTTTTACGAGCAGCGTCTGGTTAGCAACATCTTACAAATCCATTCTCTCATGTTAAAGAGGTTGCTGTTTAATCAAATGTAGTACAACCTCCACGCCATCCAAGCGACTTAAACCCATCTGCCAGGTGTGTGTGTGTGTGTGTGTGTGTGTGTGTGTGTGTGTGTGTGTGTGTGTGTGTGTGTGTGTGTGTGTGTGTGTGTGTGTGTGTGTGTGTGTGTGTGTGTGTGTGTGTGTGTGTGTGGTGTGTGTGTGTGTGTGTGTGTGTGTGTGTGTGTGTGTGTGTGTGTGTGTGTGTTGTGTGTGTGTGTGTCAGCTTTGGGTTTACACCTCCCTGAGGGTACTGTAAGTCAGCATGCACGATGAACTCCAGCATCTGAAGGAAGCAGGATAGCTGTAGGATCTGTCTGTTAGGGATCAAATCAGAAGAGGGGAGGAAATGTGTCCGAATACTGCAGCGTCTTCCTCCTCTGCTCTTTTGTTTTTTTTGGGTGGATTTATTAAATATGCATGTTCTTTCGTGTTCGTCAAGAATTCTTCACATTGATTATTTCCACACATTCACACATGAAAGCTCCCCCAGATCAACATCCCTCTTTCTCTGTTGGCCGTGAAGCAGCTCCTCTGGATGACTTGCACATGTATTGGTTTGAAAGGGGAAATAGTCTGTCTCTTATTTTCAAACCAAAGATTTTCCGTTAGATTACAGAAATTGAAGCAGAGTGAAAGTAAAACAATTCCCTAACCCCGAGGCACAAAAACACTCTATTCCACAAAGAAAGCAAAAACTGATGGATGCAACTGTGCATTATGTATTCGCTCAGCATCACTTCCTGCCCACACACCACAGTCGCCGGTGAATTACAGCATCAACCTGATTCTTTTTGCATCCATTATTAGGCCGACAGACGCTCCTAATGACGGTGGTTTGGCCGTCATTGTGAGTGGCAGAGTGGAGTTACTTAACAGCCGCTGATAAAATACATTTGACTGGGTAACTCTCAGTGGGCCCGTTGATTTTACTGATATTAAAGTGGGTGATTTGGGAGGAAAATGCTTTCAGATAACATCTTCTCTTTTGCTCTTTTCAGTGGATGAAGGACATGTGGCGCTCTGACTCCTGCTATGGAAACTATGGCGTTGATGGATCCACCTGCTCTTACTTCATCTACCTGAGCGAGGTGAGCCCTTTGTGTGTGTGTGTGTGTGTGTGTGTGTGTGTTGGTAGTGAATATATTTGAGGTCAAAGACTGACTCGCGAGTGTATTTGAACCCAAAAAAGTGTTCAAGAAGGCTGCATTTTACCACAGGGACCTCTCAATATGCACTCCTTACAAAAAAAATCCTCATGACTGTAACAATTATCCTTTTTTAATTCGATCGTCAAATTTGATCTTCAAAATATGGACTTTCAATCTGTCTTGTTGACGGAAGATGTACAGTTATTGCGAAGGGAGGAATAGTCTAGACTCCAATCAAATGTAATTTAATCTTTGAAGTATTTTCATAAAATCTGCAAAAGAAAATGCTTACAAAAGCAAAACCCAGACAAGTGAAAGAGAAATAAAAAACCACGAAGAAGTGGAAAACTTAAAGGATACTGGGCTATATTTCATATTCTTGTTTTTGTGAATAAATCCCATGCGAACCAAAATCGTTGTGTCCTTGAATAACTTGTTTATGGATCCTTACAAAAAGGTCACAGCAATTGACTGTAAATGGTCAAAGCTATATTTTTTCCTGAATCCGCTGGCCTCGTGCAAATGTCACTCAAACAGCAGGAGATCGGGTTTTAGGAACATACTACTTTATGCAAATGACAGTGTGTGTTTTTGCAAGAAGGCCGATGTCAGGCAGTGCAAATGTGAAGTGTTTTTAATATGTTTGCATGGAGTCGTGTAACACAGAGGAAGCCTTAATCCTTCAGTATTCTCTCCTAGACTGCACCACTACTACTGCAGCTACATCGGGAACATTTGCATTTAAACACTTCAATAATTCAGCTCCTGCTTCTGCAAGTCATAGTGGCTGAATTACAGTACAAGCGCCGAGTAAGCTGCAACATGTGAGGAGAAAAAAAGAAGTTACGACATTCCTGACAGCACCCAAAGAACGATCAGGAAAAAATGAAGCGCTAAAAATAAGAGCAAAGGAGGGAGAGGTAAAGGGGGGTTTCATGTTTTAATGAGAGCAAATTAGAGTGTGTTGAAGAGGAAAGTGTGTGAGAAAGAGAAGATGATTCAGTGGGAAGGAGGGGAGTTTTAAAAGGGATGAGTTTTTAGCCTCTAAGGGAAGACGTGGAAGGACTTAGTCTCTGCAAATCCATGGCAAACAGGACAAAAACAGCCTGGCGTGGAGCAGATATAGATTATTTACGAACATATAGAAGCTTGTGTTCCTTCAAGGGACACTTTGACACTTTCAATTTTGCACAACCAGCCAGATTTCCTATCCATTAGTTGTTAATTCAAATGAAAGTCAGTCATTCATCCCTGACACTAAACTTCTGATAACACAGATTCACTCTGATGCTGGTTTCTGTTTTACACTCATCTCCTCAGATCCAGATAACAGCTCTCCATAGATCATAGCGATTCATTCATCGCCATTCCTGTTTGATTTGACTTCTTCCTCCCTCTTCTGCACCGGAAGAAATGTCCATGTTAAGAAGCTCAAGTGAGAATCAAGGTTGTTCCTCGGCTAATAGCAGGACATGTTATTGGATGAACAGTAAGGTTTCCGTGGTGGGTTTTTAGCTCTGAAAAGGTCAGCAGCCCGTTATGAATATTGCATATGAGCTGAGGGCTTTACAGTGGATATAGATGGACAACAGCAGAGTCCATTAGGAGGAGAGGAACCCTTTTTCTTCCTTCAGGAAACAAACACATTTTCTATAGAGAGAGAGCGAGCAGAGATTCTTAAAAAAAACCGATGCTCTAACAGCCCTCAGCCTCCACTCCTGGGCATGCGATCACACGGTTGCGATGACAACTTGCACGCATTTCCATTTTGAAATCTGCTGCGATCGGTCTCTCCTTCCAGCCTGTGAAAAAACACACAAAGAAGCTCAAACACACACACCCTTCGCCATGTTTAATTCATACTCGTCCACCACTATGTTAACCTTGCGAAGGGGCCAATCAGAGGGGCCGATGATGGATGTCAGCTGCAGGAAGTGTGTGTGTGTGTGTGTGTGTGTGTGTGTGTGTGTGTGTGTGTGTGTGTGTTGTGTGTGTGTGTGTGTGTGTGTGTGTGTGTGTGTGTGTGTGTGTGTGTGTGTGTGTGTGTGTGTGTGTGTGTGTGTGTGTGTGTGTGTGTGTGTGTGTGTGTGTGTGTGTGTGTGTGTGTGTGTGTGTGTGTGTGTGTGTGTGTGTGTGTGTGTTTCAGAATAAACACACCCACCTTGCCTGGAAGTGTTTACAGAGCAATTTTTTGTCGTTGCTGAGAAATGAAAAAAACACTTCTCCATATTCCTCTCTGTGGTCAATCACTGAGGCAAGAGGAAGGAAACGACGAAGAAGTTCAGAGAGAGAGAAATCATTTACATCCGAGGCATTTTAAAACACTCCCTCATTTGCTTTAAGACGACCATGGGGGGTATTTACTGAGGGTTTGAAACCCCCTTTTTTCACTAAAAGGTCACGGGGAATCCCACCTGGTGTCAGATCTGTAACACTGTTTTATCACACACACACACACACACACACACACACACACACACACACACACACACACAGGGGAGTGAGAGACCAAGATAGTGTAAGGGAGAAAGAGACACACACACACACACACACACACACACACACACATACACACACACACACAGGGGAGTGAGAGACCAAGATAGTGTAAGGGAGAAAGAGACACACACACACACACACACACACATATGGGGGAGTGAGAGACGTGGCCAAGATAGTGTAAGGGAGAAAGAGAGACACACACACACACACACACACACATAGGGGAGTGAGAGACGTGGCCAAGATAGTGTAAGGGAGAAAGAGAGACACACACACACACACACACACACACACACACACACACCACACACACACACACACACACACACACTAGGCATCAGACAAAGATTTTAAAAGATGAAGATGTATTGATCAGTTGGAAATAAACATGAAGGCCTCTTAAAATGTGCGTTTATGGCTTTATTTATAAGTTGACGGGCAGTCGACGCCCCTCCACATTTGTTGCCTGATGATAATGGGGGGGAGGAGATGGAGAGAGAGAGACATTTTAAGTTGTTTGTGCAGAAATGAGTGTTATATTTAATGTTATTTCTGCTTCTTTCACACTGAAAGCAACAGAAAATACCCTGCAAAATTAATTAAACACTTAATATTTAATTGGATGATCCACTCATGTCAGTGTGAATTTGTGTGTCAATGTTTGTCTCAATTGAATTTAAAAGTGTGTTTTTTGTTTGATAGGTGGAGAACTGGTGTCCTCGCCTTCCCTGGAGGACAAAGACCCTGAATGAAGAGATAGACAGGAGGGGACAGGTGAGACGTTTGAACAAATAACCAAACTGAAACACAGCGCCATCACTACACCTGAATGTATTTGGTGAACATCGGATACCTTTCACGGTTCTGGTCCAAGTGGCATGGATGCATTCATTTTACAGAGGCTTGTATGTGTGTGTGACATGTTTAAGTCCCATTATCCTGACAACAAAGGAAACAACATTTATTATTAATAATAATACATTTTTATAGCGCCTTTCAAGGGACCCAAGGCCGCTTTACATGCTGTGAACAAACAAGTAGGGCAAATAATCAAGTAAAAATTAATGAATGGGATATTTAGTTAAAAAAAGCAGTATATTTTTGCGTGTAAAATGGCAGCAAAGTGAAGGATATTCTCAGCAAATGAGCATGCACGCTGTCAACATGCTTAGATAGCATAAAGGAGATCTGCAAAGCCAGAGTGACGGGACCTTGGGACAAATCTGGAATAATGATCTTCAATCCCTGCCAATGCAGCGGCTCAGTCAAATCCCACTTAGAGCAGCTCTCCCTCAAAAACACTGAATCAATATGAAGCATTAAGCACTCTTCATCCCCTCTCTGGCTGCATGCAACCCTGTGGTGGGGAGATGCCATTTGACAGGCTTTGGAGATTTGAATTCAGGCAGAGATTTGAAAACGTCGGGTCTGCAGAAGTGATTTCCTGTCGTGGTGAAGGATGCTAATGCCCCCGCAGCAGCCTTGTTTCAGCCACCTTAGCAGCTGCTAATGGCGCTGTGGTTTCTCACTCTGTCTCTTCTGCTGTTAGCGAGTCCTTGGGATTGCCATGTCTCATATTTTCACCTCGTCATGCGACGTGTGGAGTTCAGTAGTGTGACTGTAAAGTGGAAGTGAACAGATTCTGTGACCGTGGCTGACGGGAGCCTCAGTTTCATTTCCATATTCTGTATTACGTCACTTAGATGCTTTACGTATTGATTTGTGTTTCCTGAGTGAAGAGTATACTGTGTTACTCTCTTATCTCCTTATTTATCTTTCCTCTTAATTTCCCTCTCTCCTTCCTTTCCTTGTTTCCTCTCCTCTCACTGTTTTCATATCCAAATGACTTCTCCTTTCCTTGTTTCCTTTTCTCACCTTTTCTCCTCTCCTCCATTTGTTTCTTCTCCTTATTTATTTTTCCTCTTAATTTCCCTCTCTCCTTCCTTTCCTTGTTTCCTCTCCTCTCATTGTTTCTATATCCAAATGACTTATCCTTTCCTTGTTTCCTCTCCTATCATTGTTTTCATATCCAAATGACTTCTCCTTTCCTTGTTTCCTCTCCTCTCATTGTTTCTATATCCAAATGACTTCTCCTTTCCTTGTTTCCTCTCCTCTCACTGTTTTCATATCCAAATGACTTCTTCTTTCCTTGTTTCCTTTTCTCACCTTTTCTCCTCTCCTCCATTTGTTTCTTCTCCATATTTATTTTTCCTCTTAATTTCCCTCTCTCCTTCCTTTCCTTGTTTCCTCTCCTCTCATTGTTTTCATATCCAAATGACTTCTCCTTTCCTTGTTTCCTCTCCTTTCACTGTTTTCATATCCAAATGACTTCTCCTTTCCTTGTTTCCTCTCCTCTCATTGTTTCTATATCCAAATGACATCTCCTTTCCTTGTTTCCTTTTCTCACCTTTTCTCCTCTCCTCCATTTGTTTCTTCTCCATATTTATTTTTCCTCTTAATTTCCCTCTCTCCTTCCTTTCCTTGTTTCCTCTCCTCTCATTGTTTTCATATCCAAATGACTTCTCCTTTCCTTGTTTCCTCTCCTTTCACTGTTTTCATATCCAAATGACTTCTCCTTTCCTTGTTTCCTCTCCTTTCACTGTTTTCATATCCAAATGAATTCTCCTTTCCTTGTTTCCTTTTCTCCTCTCCTCTTCTTGTTTCCTTTCCTTGTTTAATCCCCTTTTCCTCTTTCCTCTTCGTCTCCTGCAGTTATTGTTCTGTTACCATAACTTCTCTAGTTTCTCTCTTCCTCTTGTTTCCTCTCCTTGTTTAATCCCCTTTTCCTCTTTCCTCTTCGTCTCCTGCAGTTATTGTTCTGTTACCATAACTTCTCTAGTTTCTCCTCTCCTCGGCTTGTTTCCTCTCCTTGTTTAATCCCCTTTTCCTCTTTCCTCTTCGTCTCCTGCAGTTATTGTTCTGTTACCATAACTTCTCTAGTTTCTCCTCTCCTCTTCTTGTTTCCTCTCCTTGTTTAATCCCCTTTTCCTCTTTCCTCTTCGTCTCCTGCAGTTATTGTTCTGTTACCATAACTTCTCTAGTTTCTCCTCTCCTCGGCTTGTTTCCTTTCCTTCCTGTCCTGCAGTATGTATTGTTCTGTAAACACAACGCCTTTTCCTCACAGTTTTCCTCTGAGGATTCAGATGAAGGTTTTGAATCCCTTTTTCCCGGGAGAGATCTCCGACACATGCTCATTTGTTTGTGCCGTCAATAAATAATTTCCTCGGCAGATGTCCCTGACAGTTTATAGTGGTTATAGCCACACAGAGAGGCTGACAAACGGTGCAACATATTAAACTTTCAACATTCATTCATGCACCCATTCATCTATGAACCACCTCTGCAGATTTACCGCGGTGAGGTCTCAGATTCAGGCCGTTTGGATAATCATGTTATCCTTAAGCAGAGGCTCTTAGTCGTATTACTACAGCTCTTCTAGAAGGGTCTCCCTCCAAGAAATCTGCCATTTAGCCATTTGGAAAATGCACCAGTTAATATGTAATATTAAATTAGATTAGACACATTTTTAAAGATCCCCAAAGGGTGACGTCATGGCAGCCGAAGAAAGAAGCCTAAAAGCACGCAACAGGATAACAGATTGAACATAATTACAGTATTTTTAGATTAGATTAGATGTACAGCTTTAATCTAGTGTACAGATGAGGCAACACCCTGTACACTAGCAGCTCATATTACTATTAGCAACCTCCCACTTTAAATGTTCTTTTAGTCTCTTACCTACCTTTTATATTGTTTTATTTATTTTATAGGTCTTAACCTTTTTATTTGTATTTCTGTTGTACCTTGATGTTCATAAAAATGGTTTTATATTGTTGCATCGACTCAGTTGTCTTGTGTCTTATCTGTCAGAGAGAAACCATTATTTGTTGACCTCCTTGTGTCTTTTGTTTTTAACTTGTGATGTGTCATTTTGTAAAGCACTTGTGTTGTATGAAAAGTGCTGTATAAATATTATATATTTATCTGTGTGCAGGCGGAGGTGCGGACCAGTTTCGAGGAGCTTTACCGCGTCATGTCTGCGCGTGAGGAGTTTCGCTGGATGATGCTGAGGATCAAACGCATGGCCGATCCGTGGGTCAGCGCCATTCGCTCGTTGGCCAGCAAGCAGAACCTGGTCCCGCGCCGCAGGAAGAAGGTGGGCATCGAAACACCGGAGAAATCAAGGGGGGTCTGCTCCCAGTCAGGAGAAAAGGGAGGAAATGACCTCCCAGGCGGTGTTTGTGATCTCGAAAAATACGCTTTTGTGAGCTTGGATGCATTGTAGGTTTCATTAATGGTCACACATCATTAGTTTGAACTCCCAGGTGACTTAGGATTCATGGTTTCCCAGGAAATGTGAGGTTTTTTTTAAAAGCTGAAGCACACCATCCTAGATTTCTGGGAAATAGGAAAAGTTTTTAAGGTAGAACTTCAGTCCAAATGCATAAGTCGTATTTAAATAAGCTCCACATGCTGCAAGGAGAAGAATACATGAATACAAAATAGCTTAAACTTTGTTATAGCTGCTAAGTATACATCTTTGGTATCTTAGCTCTCCCTCCTTCTTCTTAATCTATTCAGCAGTCTATAAATAATTAAGTGCTTTTCCCTCCAGATAATTTCAAAGCCAGGTCTTTATTTCAGCCGCTAATCTCTTTTGGCTATTAATCTGCACATATTAACCCTTCACTGGTGTGCTGTGGGACTGTGGCTATAGCTGTCAACAATGAAAAATGCGCCGGTCACTTCAAACAAAGCCGGCTATTACTTCCTACTCCTGCAGAGGAACACTGTGTTCCCCTTAGCTACTGAAAGCCTGTGTGTGTGTGTGTGTGTGTGTTGCATTTGTTTTCTCAGCATGTGCACCTGACAGCGCACAGGGACAGAATGCAGGATAAACATGTTTTTTTAAATCGAAACCAGTTGGGTGTAATTTATTATTTAAAAGGCAGTTTTTTTTTAGGCGTTTTCAACAGTTTTTTTCTACATTTATCTGTGAAGGAATGGCACATTCAACACCCTTATCTTTAACTGTAACCTTAGCTTTTGTAGATAGCTTATGTTGCATTAGCCTTGACTAGACCGTGTATTTCCTCTTATCAAGTATGCACTATTCTCATGTGTTTCCATGGATTATTCCAGCAATAATCAACATAAGGACAGACTGTTTATTCTTCAGATACAGAGAGAAGGGAAGTAGAAAACCTACGTCAAGATATATTACAACTGTGATGACAATTTCCTTGTTCTTAGGTCAAGATTCAAAGGTTTTGTCGTCATATGCACAGAGCTACAGTGTAGAAATGGCAATGAAAATCTTCTGACCTGAGCTCCTCCAACAATGCAACATATATAATAAAATACAAAGTAGTGCAAAAGTCTATATACATGTCAATAGAATATGATATGTACAAGAACAGAATTTGAAGTACATTAAGACCAAATTAAATACGGTTTACTACATTTTTCTTTCCCTTCTCTTTCTCAGGTCCTGGTGCATTTGGGCCTGCTGACCAAGGAGTCGGGCTTCAAAATCGCCGAAAACGCGTTCAGCGGAGGCCCGTTGGGGGAGCTGGTGCAGTGGAGCGACCTGATCACCACGCTGTATCTTCTGGGACACGACGTCCGCATCTCCGCCTCTCTGTCCGAGCTCAAAGAGTCAGTACATCTGTGATATTCCTGGAGTTAATACTGCATGCAGGGGATAATCATTCTCTCATGTTGGCCCTAGACAAAGGTCCTAATACGTGACGTCAATGGAGTACTCTTTTCAACCTGAGCCAGCAATAATAATAATAATAATAATAGTGATTGTTGTAAATCCAGATGTATGTCTGCACTGCACATGCTTGCTGTCATTCTATAATCCCCCGTCTTTTGGAGGGAAATCTCCCCACGTTACGAGCTGCAGAATATGAAAAGTTGAATTTAATGTAAATCTTTTCTCCCCAGGATTATGCGCAAGGTCATGGGGAACAAGTCCAGCTGCCCGACCCAGGGTGATAAGGTGGTGGAGCTGATCTACATCGACATCGTGGGCCTAACGCAGTTTAAGAAGACACTGGGGCCGTCCTGGGTCCATTATCAGTGAGTACATCTGCAAAAATACACCTGCTTCGGACACTAAAATGTATAAAGTTGAACATTTCTGTATGAAAATGTCTAAAAAAGACTAGGCGAATACTATATATTTTTTTATTTTGTACATTTTGACAATAAATTGACCTTTTAGCGAATTAACCCTTAAAAAAATACATATTGTGTCAATCAAACCCCGCCCTTCACCTGTTGCTAGGCCAGCTTTGTCTCTTTTAATCTCCTTCACAATGACTTTCCAGCACAACCAGTTTTCTGCAGGTGACTATCTCACAACTCCGAGACAGTTTAATATCCTGCTCCGCAAAGCCTTTTCCATTATCTCCTAAATTAATTCAGTAATTTGTACAGTTCCCTAACCTTGTGCTGCCGCTGCCAGCTGTGGTTTAAAAGCTTCCCTCACGCGTGCAAAGGGCACCGGGTTGCGTCTTGTCTGGCTCTCGCTGAGACAATGAGTCTATTTTCTGCTCAGGCATTACCGCAATGTCCCAAAAGGCCGCTGCAGCGTCTGTTGTTTGCAACGAGTCTATTCTCCTCGTCTTGATTGCTCCGCTGAGGACCAAAGACTCGCTGGTTTGTTTTGAAAAAGCTCTCATCAGCTGACAGGAAAAGCGACAGGACAATAAGTCTGGAAACCCTAATGGCCTCCGCTGATTCACCCCGTCTTGTCACGAGGTTTTGTTTGTCCGCGACATAACACCTCAAACTGCATCCGCTCCCTTTGTGCCCGGAGGAAATTGATTCCGCCTCAGCGTGATGTAACGTCCAGCTACGGTTTCTGCATTATTTCTCCAAGCCATTATCAAAGCTTACTGTATGTCAAACGTAATGTCACTGCTTTGTAAAGGAGGATGTAGACGTGTAACCTTATCAGTTTCCCAGCATCGCCTTTCTGCCAAAGTGTCTTTTACTCTCCTGTTAGTAAGTCACATACTTTGCGTTTATGCCCCGCGAATCCCTTTATGAAGACCTCGAGAGAAAGATATATCTAATGCACTGAGAGCGACAGATTTGGTTGCTTTTCACACCAGAAAACTCTCGCATTAGGCATAAACTGTGTCACAATTGGTCCCTTTTATCTGGTTCATTCTTGCCGTTTAGGAACAGGGCATTTAAGGCCCATTTGGGATGAATGTTTTTCGTTATTGCCCGGTTTTAAAGTGCTGTATCGCCGTGTTTTTGGTGAAATGGAAATTCGCCGGGCTGTTGTTTTCTGGGTATAAGCTAGAGGCAATGTGGCCTGACTGTCATTTAATCCTTTCATCCAATAACTGCATCAGGGGCTGCAGAAAATGTGTGTTCATGATCATGGTTTTGATGCAGAAATGAAACCAGACAAAGAACAACTTAGTCATCAACTGCGTCTGTTTGATTTCACAATTTTTCTACAAACGGTCACTTCCTCACTTCGATTTTTGTCGGGATTTGATTCACCACACTGGCATTGGTTCACCCAAAGTGTCAGTAATAATTGTTGTGCAGGTTACATTGATGACCGTGACAGATTCACCATTTAAAATGTTTAAGTTAATGTGGTATTGGACAGAGCAAAAGCGGGAAATCTCCATATTTTCGAGGCTGGGAAATAGCGCTTTCCGTCATGGTTGCCTTAGTAATTAATGCTAAATTGAATATCAAATGAGTTTGTCAGTATGTTTCCCTTATGTTCCTGCTAGCTGTTGTTTTAGCAAACAGGAAAGAGCTTATCAGTTTGATAGGTGTTCATTTCTTCTTTGATAATGAAGAATAACAACTCGGAGTTCTATTCATCAAGTAGAACGCAAAACAATGTGGTGATTGATTTTCCTGTCAAATCTAAATTGCTTCTTCATGCACTTCAAACACAAGCTGCTAATATTGTATTTTAGCGAGTCATGCAACCCACCGTGAGTTAAAAAACAACAAAACATCCTTTTATTTATTAATTCCTCTATTTTTCTTCACACGTTTTACAGATACAATAAATAATGTAATATAATCCTGGTAAAAAAACAGTTTTCATCTGTTCTTAAACACAGGGGAGAAAGAAAAACGATCGAACTTGGATCCCTATTATTATTTTTGACTGTTGACTGGATGAAAATAGCAGTAAAATAATCAGTAACATATTTAAGTGCATCTTCCCTCAACTCATGGTGTCCTTGTGAGTTTCATTTTTAATAAAACCACATCATTAACTCAAATCTGTTTTCATGCAGCTTTTAGGTTTAGCCTCAGGGACAAGCAGACAAACAAAGCCTCAGGTAAATTATTACAAAAATTCCCATCTGATATCCCGGTTTTTTCTCATGACCCAAATAGGAACATTTTATTTATTGCCTATCCCACCTGGGAGATAATCATAGCAGGCGAGAAAGCTATCATTTACAACAGCTATTAATCCACTTGAAATCGATTACATTATCGTTAAATTACACTTTCACACAGAGACGGCAAAAGTAAACACATCCTTTACTCAAGTAGAAGTACAGATACTCGTGTTTAAAAATACTCTGGTAGAAGTACTGACTAAACTTCTTTACTCAAGTAAATGTAAATGTACTTAAGTAAAAAGTACCCATAACTAGCAGCTGTTTTAAAGAGTACCTGACCTCCCTTTATATTAATAGAACAATAATGTCATTGTTAGCTAATGAATGTTTCCATGCTGAACAACGGCAACATGACAACGTTTTCATTGGTCCCTCTTCTTTAGAGAAGACCAGGAAATGATGGATACACGGATCGTGTTCAAATCAATAGGCACGCAATAACTCTAAATAATAATGATCACGCCACCAAACACACATTCAAACTAAAGGAACCAGCCTGTTTGGAAAATGTAGGAAGTAGAAAGTACAGGTATTTGGGTTCAAAATGTAAGAAGTAGAAAGTACAGGTATTTGGGTTCAACATGTAAGAAGTAGAAAGTACAGGTATTTGGGTTCAACATGTAAGAAGTAGAAAGTACAGGTATTGTGTTCAACATGTAAGAAGTAGAAAGTACAGGTATTTGGGTTCAACAGGAGAAGAAGTAGAAAGTACGGTATTTGGGTTCAAAATGTAAGAAGTAGAAAGTACAGGTATTTGTGTTAGAAATGTAAGAAGTAGAAAGTACAGGTATTTGTGTTAGAAATGTAAGAAGTAGAAAGTAAAAAGTGGTCAGAAAAATAAGTAGTGGAGTAAAATACTGATACCAGTAACGAAGTATTTGTACTCCACTACTTCCCACCTCTGCTTTCACAACATCCTCAGTCTCGGTTGGGATACGACAGAAAGTGTTACTGAGTGCACACTTGTTGAGTTTGAGTCCCGTCAGATGTTGTCGCCCACTGACAACTCACTGGATCCCGAAAAGGAACTGAAAGCCTCCCTGCGGCCATATTTACATCCTTTAATGGCTCCAGCAGCCCCATCTGTTGAGGTTTCATCTACCGGGCACATATGAGGTTTTTTTCTTCTCCAGAGTGAGAGGAGATGGCATGTGGGCTTGTTGTTGTTGTTGTTGTTCTGCTTTTCTGTGTTAAGTTTCCCTTCTGGTGAATCTGCTCGCTGCTCTCCAGGGCCTCGAACAGTCAGCTGCACGGCATCTGCTGGGCGGAGAGACAAACGCTGAGCAGCAGAGGAAGGGAGGACTTTTAACTGCAGATGTGTTTGTGTGTGAGAGTGTGAGAGTGTGTGCCTGTTAAACTCAAGAAAATGTCATTCAAGATGGATTTGTATAGTCGAAAGAGTGGGATAGATTTAGTCATATAGTTATATACAAGTTATTGGAATGATTATATATATAAGTTGCAAACAGATGAATGTTAGGATGTTGGGGAAATATTTCCCAAGGTCCATAACTTTGACCCAGCGTATCAGTTCTGTCCTGACTGAGCACACACACCTGCAACCTTGGCTGCTGTGCTCTCAGTGTTCTGTCTCCCTGTTCCTGCCTGTTGGCGTCAGCTGATAGAGGTGTTATCATTCTATCTTGTTATGCACAATGTGGATTATTCTCTCAGAACTAGCTAAATACACGGGTCTGGGGTAGAGCTCTTCAGAATTTACGTGGCAACTCTACCGTGAAGTCAGAACCTCTGGCTCTCTGACTTGTCTTGTGAATTCTCCAAATAAACCCATCAGTGTTTGACATCAAAGCTCCAGCTCTCCCCGTGTCTCCTTCCTGAGTCGGTGACTCCTCCTGCATTGCTACACAGAAGTTTCTACCACAATGGATGTTCTTTCAAAAGTGTGTGTGTGTGTGTGTGTGTGTGTGTGTGTGTGTGTGTGGTGTGTGTGTGTGTGTGTGTGTGTGTGGTGTGTGTGTGTGTGTGTGTGTGTGTGTGTGTGTGTGGTGTGTGTGGTGTGTGTGTTGTGTGTGTGTGTGTGTGTGTGTGTGTGTGTGTGTGTGTGTGTGTGTGTGTGTGTGTGTGTGTGTGATATATATTTAGTAATGTTTCATTTCATTCATTGGTCCTTTGTCGTCCTTATAGAAACATACAAAACAGTGAAAGACAAACAAGACGTAATCCAGCATCTAGAGAAGAAGAAGTGAGCAACCAAGAGGGAGTTAGTGAATGCAGAGTGTGAGATTTTAAGGTCAAGGGCTGTTCTCTGCATATATCCCATTCCCTCTGCTGGTTGTGCTCTAATTAATCCTCTGCTGTGACCTTTTTAGTCTGACATGATGTTCATTCACAGCCTCTCTCCTCCACAGCATAATACTCTCTCTCTGGAGCTCTGTGTGTCCATACCTCATTGTGTTACTACTTTCAATAGGAAATACAATATATATCGCCTCTACTGTAGTGTAGAGTCTCTACTTTAAAGAGTCCTCTCCTGCTGATGTTCAGGTGTATTTCAGTATGTAGAGTCTCTACTTTAAAGAGTTCTCTCCTGCTGATGTTCAGGTGTATCTCAGTTTGTAGTGTCTCTACTTTAAAGAGTCCTCTCCTGCTGATGTTCAGGTGTATATCAGTATGTAGAGTCCCTACTTTAAAGAGTCCTCTCCTGCTGATGTTCAGGTGTATATCAGTATGTAGTGTCTCTACTTTAAAGAGTCCTCTCCTGCTGATGTTCAGGTGTATATCAGTATGTAGTGTCTCTACTTTAAAGAGTCCTCTCCTGCTGATGTTCAGGTGTATATCAGTATGTAGAGTCTCTACTTTAAAGAGTCCTCTCCTGCTGATGTTCAGGTGTATATCAGTATGTAGAGTCTCTACTTTAAAGAGTCCTCTCCTGCTGATGTTCAGGTGTATCTCAGTATGTAGCGTCTCTACTTTAAAGAGTCCTCTCCTGCTGATGTTCAGGTGTATATCAGTATGTAGTGTCTCTACTTTAAAGAGTCCTCTCCTGCTGATGTTCAGATGTATATCAGTATGTAGTGTCTCTACTTTAAAGAGTCCTCCTGCTGATGTTCAGGTGTATATCAGTATGTAGAGTCTCTACTTTAAAGAGTCCTCTCCTGCTGATGTTCAGGTGTATCTCAGTATGTAGCGTCTCTACTTTAAAGAGTCCTCTCCTGCTGATGTTCAGGTGTATCTCAGTATGTAGCGTCTCTACTTTAAAGAGTCCTCTCCTGCTGATGTTCAGATGTATATCAGTATGTAGTGTCTCTACTTTAAAAAGTCCTCTCCTGCTGATGTTCAGGTGTATATCAGTATGTAGTGTCTCTACTTTAAAGAGTCCTCTCCTGCTGATGTTCAGGTGTATATCAGTATTAGTGTCTCTACTTTAAAGAGTCCTCTCCTGCTGATGTTCAGGTGTATATCAGTATGTAGTGTCTCTACTTTAAAGAGTCCTCTCCTGCTGATGTTCAGGTGTATATCAGTATGTAGTGTCTCTACTTTAAAGAGTCCTCTCCTGCTGATGTTCAGGTGTATATCAGTATGTAGTGTCTCTACTTTAAAGAGTCCTCTCCTGCTGATGTTCAGGTGTATATCAGTATGTAGTGTCTCTACTTTAAAGAGTCCTCTCCTGCTGATGTTCAGGTGTATATCAGTATGTAGTGTCTCTACTTTAAAGAGTCCTCTCCTGCTGATGTTCAGGTGTATATCAGTATGTAGTGTCTCTACTTTAAAGAGTCCTCTCCTGCTGATGTTCAGGTGTATATCAGTATTAGTGTCTCTACTTTAAAGAGTCCTCTCCTGCTGATGTTCAGGTGTATATCAGTATGTAGTGTCTCTACTTTAAAGAGTCCTCTCCTGCTGATGTTCAGGTGTATATCAGTATGTAGTGTCTCTACTTTAAAGAGTCCTCTCCTGCTGATGTTCAGGTGTATATCAGTATGTAGTGTCTCTACTGCGACATGTCTCCATGCTTTAATGTTCAAAAAGCTCTTTATTTTTCTCATACTGCCTGTGCTGCTGCACCTCTTTTCACCCTCTGTCTGAAACCAGAGCCCAGTCTGCTCTGAGTGGTTAGCTGGCTGGCTCTGTTGTGATTGGTCAACTGCTTAAAGATGTCCCGCTCCTTAGCCTATCACGTACAATTTGTCAGAGCGTTAGCCAACAGAAGCAAGTGTTACGTTGTGATCTTACTATGCGATTACATTACTACTACTAAAGTGAAATATCTGCGTACTTAGTCCACCTCTAGATCTTAATGTTTAGCAGATTATAAACCGTGCTTCTCCTTGTCTTTGTGTCCCAGGTGCATGCTGCGGGTGTTGGATTCTTTCGGGACAGAACCAGAGTTTAACCACGCCCACTACGCCCAGGCCAAGGGTCACAAGACACCGTGGGGGAAGTGGAACCTGAACCCACAGCAGTTCAACACCATGTTTCGTGAGTCTGCAGGATGACACACACACACACACACCCTTACGCACACACTCCCGACACAAAAGTGCACCCGCTTTAGATCTGACGGTTTAAAAACAAACAGGCCATTAGGCTCGATGAAGACCTGAGTGCATGCGATGAAAGAACATTTCCTGTTGATCCATCTTCTGAGTCGACTTGCTAAGAATGCAGAATATCCTGATCCGCCCAAAATACAGAAAGTACTGGACGCACGCCTTTCTATCCACTCCCTGTTTTTTCTCCACTGTTGTTTTATTTAAGGTCTAGTTGCCAAACTTGCAATATAAATCACTTCCATGCTCATTACAACCTTGGCTCTCTCTCCTATGTCCTCAGTTCCAGTTTCGTTTTTTATTGCTATGAATAAAATGTTTGCGGCAAAAGAAAATCCAGCATGCTGCTAATGGTCAGCAGATTAAAGGAAAGTACGAGGTCGGCTCTCTTGAATTTACAGTGATTATAAATGTAGGACGAAGGGGTTTTATTCCGCTGTGTGAGATCCCTGTGGGGTGGATGAGTGGTGGCGGCGCAGCAGAGCTAACCCCCCGAGGTATTGACCTTTTCCCCGTGGCTAAGAGAGAGTGAAATGTTACTCTGTTGGAGAGGTGAGGCCTGGTGCTATCCAGAATGCCTCGGTACCTGAATAGCACCTTTGTCCGCTGAATAGGGTATGTCTTTCTCACAGCACACTGTTGCTTTTGCACTAAATCCAGCTAGGAGTCGCCGGGTTAGATGATATCGCGGCTGAAACAAGTGCACAGTGGTTTGGCCGAGTGTTAGTGGCATCACTTCCAGCCTCCAGAGACTTTACTTTCTCTACTTTGTGCTGCCCAACACCTTACCTGCAGGCTGGAGAGGAGCATGTGTACCAAACAGGATTACTTTACACCTCCGAGGATCATGCAATGGATAGCTCAGATTTGCCATTGTTATCAGATTGTGCGCTAATATTATTTGCACATTGACAACAGTGGTGTGTGTTTCTGAGCAGGTGCTTCTGTCAGATTTGATTTACAGTGGGATTTCACAGCTTTAGGACATGTTACCAAAGATGGCAAAAGTACACACATCCTTTACTCAAGTAGAAGTAAAGAAGTATGGGCTTTGAAACGTACTTAAGTAAAAAGTACCCATAACTACCATCTGTTTTAAAGAGTATCTGACCTCCCTTTATATTAATAGAACAATAATGTCATTGTTAGCTAATGAATGTTTCCATGCTGAACAACGGCAACATGGCAACGTTTTCATTGGTCCCTCTTCTTTAGAGAAGACCAGGAAATGATGGATACACGGATCGTGTTCAAATCAATAGGCACGCAATGACTCTAAATAATAATGATCACGCCACCAAACACACATTCAAACTAAAGGAACCAGCCTGTTTGGAAAATGTAAGAAGTAGAAAGTACAGATATTTGGGTTCAACATGTAAGAAGTAGAAAGTACAGGTATTTGGGTTCAACATGTAAGAAGTAGAAAGTACAGGTATTAGTGTTCAAAATGTAAGAAGTAGAAAGTACAGGTATTTGGGTTCAAAATGTAAGAAGTAAAAGTCATCAGAAAAATAAGTAGTGGAGTAAAGTACTGATACCAGAAACATGTACTTAAGTACAGTAACAAAGTATTTGTACTCCATTACTTCCCACCTGTGACAATAACCTAGCACACTACAGGAAAGGGAAGACCCCAAAACACATAATAGGGCCTCTTTAAGATGTATAACTGCGGTGATACAGTACATTACATTCTCAATTAACAATGTACAAATACCTTCACAACTAGATAATATATAATAAAGTCTTATTTACTTTCCCTGGTGTTTGAGATTCTACCTCATTAACTGAACGTAGATTTAACAATAGACCAATCAGGTGCTAGTATTTAATCTGTCCCATCTTTTGATTGGTCCATTTGTTACGATTAGACCCGGCTCTATAAATCATTGGTCGGGGAATTGGGAGTTTGTGGCCTCTAGCCAATAATACAAGACAAGGCCAAATTGACCTCATTAATCTATTTCAGAGTTGTGAGCGCAGGGGTGTTATGGATGTACAGTTTGTGTTCAATGGGCTGCCTTCTCAGTTAAAGTCATTTATAATCAAGAATACTTCAAATATAAGATACCCTTTCCTGGGGGTCAAAAATGCCATTTAAATGTTTTCATTATGCATTTAATCAGCTGAAAAGACAACTTTTGCTTCACCAATAACCTTGGTATTGGGATACAAACATGACTAGATATATCCAGACTTTTTAATCAAATTATTTGACGAACATGTCTATGAATAATCCCTCTAGTTTCTTTTAAACCCTTTCTGCTGTGTGTATTCCTGATGCTTAATCTCTTACAGAAATGATGATTAATACCGGTCAGAGGTCGAGCACAGCAGCAGATAGTATTTATCTTTGAGGCATTGCCAACTTTGTATTGACCCTGAAGTCTGCAGATAGATAATGTCACTGGCACACCCCCCACTAAAGGTTATCTTTATTTTCCATCCGTTTGGGATCAATAGGCTGTTGTCTCTGTCTGCGTCTCCAACACACCTCGCTCACGAAGCCAAAAACATACTTTATACAACACCTCTAGATTGACATCACATTATAATGACATTTACTCAATGAAAGGATAAAAAGGGCGTTTTTTATTATTGCAAATCCATGATTACAGTGTATTATACACTGTTTTTCGCGATTTTCCTGTTGCAAAATTAACCTTTTCAGACACAAATGGATGATGAACTCATACATATTGGACAATACATTGAAAAAGGAAGGTACATATATTCATGCTGTAGAAAAACCAGACAGAAAGGATGCATTTGTTGAGAATGAGATCATTTCCTGCAAAAAGCAAATGAAATTCAGACTAATGGATCTCAAGATGCTGCCCTGCGTGTACTTTAAACATCGCTATGAATTCACAGCGTTTTGTAGTGAAACGCAGGTGCAGACAGGAACATCTGACCCTTTAACATTTACCGGCGTGTGCTCAGTTATCCCAGCAGGCGGGGGGGAAAGTGATGAAGTTATTTTGCTGTAATTGCTCTTCCTAGAGGATTATCATTTTCTTATATCGACATAGAAATGAGTTTGTTATATAATAGCAATTAGTGTTTAACTAGCAAGTCACAAACCTATAATACAAGTGAGACCGATCCAGCCTCCAACACATAGATCACAACAATACGCAGCAATAATTACATACTATAACGCAGTGTGTGCAGTATTTAATCATGTGTTTCCAACATGCATTTCCCCTTCAGGCCCGAAGAGGTCTTTGATGTTGAGTTTTCAAAGTGCTGGAGACCTTCCTGCTGATGGTGCATGTTCTACAGTTTGAAATCCCTTTTTTACTGCAGTATTAAAGCAAGTGTTGGGCCAACATTAATCACATAATCCTCAGTGTGTGACTTGGGATTGCTTTTGCGTGGCGCAGGTAGCGATGTGTGATGATGTAGCGCTGATTCAGTCAGACTTTCCGTCTCATCTTGTCAAGAGGACATATCCTAACCCACATTTCTTGTACCTCCTCTCAGCTTCACCGTGTTACACCAATATTGACTCCTGGTCTAACAGAGGGAACACACTCTTCTTCACACGGCAACTTTCCAAAGCGACAAAGCAGCTGCTCCGCCGTCAACGCTGCAGTTTGTTAGCTAATAGCAAATGAAGCTGTGGCAAGCCGAGTGACATTTTGAGTGGCGGTGGGAGAGGAGGCATCTGTTGCCAAATGCATCAAGCAGTAATTAACAGCCTGTCCTCTTTGCACAGTTTCTTTGCTTCACGAGTGTTAGCGCTGTCTGGGACCATCCCTACTCTCTGCCATCAGAATTACATCTCAGTTATTAGCAACCGTCGGAGGATTTCCTCAAGCTACGGCTGCAGCTAACACGTGTTTTCATTAGAGATCGATCTTAATGAAAACCCTAGCTTCAGTCTAAATAACAGCCCAACATTCAGAGCTAATCTGTTTTGAAATGACACACAAAAGCAGGATTTGGAAGCTGTTTTATTTAAATAGTTGTGCTTGATTGATTAACCAATTAATAATAATAATACACTTTATTTATATAGCACCTTTCATTCTTGACACAGCCCAAAGTGCTTCACAGAGTATGACAAAAAATCACAATAAACAAATGAGGAACATAATTAAAATATGTAAAAACAATAAAACATGAACAGTGATACTACTAAAAACGATAAGCCACATTAAAAAGATCTTTAATTTACTTTTAAATATTCCAATTGAGGTTGCCGTACTAAAACTGATTAACTATTCAGCAAAATCATTGTAGTTTTTCTCATCTGACAATGAAGTAATGGTTGCATCTCTAGTTCTGGGGTGCATTTGTTCAAAATAGCAATTGGTTTAGACTCCATAATGCCTCTCTTCTTGACACTTCACACAGATCTGGTGATATCTTCATAACTCCCACATTCCTGTCGTCGCCTACACACACGCAACACAAAGAAAAGCCAACCCGGCGGGTAAAAGGTTCCTCTGTGCATCGTTACGCCGGGAAGCGCAGAACAGGAGCAGGAATTGAACATTGAAACGTTTTGAAACCGGAGACGTGTAATCACATGTAAAGAAGAGATAGTGTGACACTGGCTGTCTGGCTCTGAGCCCAGAGAAAGTGTACACACATACATCTGATTTAACGTGTCTCGACATGCACTGAGAGGAGACTTCAGAGTGTCAAATATGCAGCAACGTGTGATAAGCATCCAAAAAAAGCATTACTGAAGGGCTTTTTTGTTATTATGATAACAGACTGTAAAGGACTTCTTCTGTTTTGAAATCGATGGAGGGAAAACGAGCCTGCACATTTTTGTCAATAATTGCAGCTAGGCTCATTAACTCTGCATAGCACATTTCCTGCTCTCCATTTCTTTCTTTTTATGTTTGCCCAAAGACATTAAAACCTGAGCCAATATGTGCTCTGCCTAGGGAGATGGAGCGAACGAACATTGGGTCTTTGGCAAGTGGGAGAAAATGTCATGTAGCAGCCAACACCCTGATAAACCCATTAACAATATCAGTAGGACCACTTTCTCATACTCTCACAGTAGGTGATTGTTCCTGTTGTATTTACCATGTTTAAATGTCAATTCATCTGCCATTAAGTGTTAATAACGTCATGCTACATCCCCTGTTAATATAACATAAGTCCAGATGATATTTGCTGTGGGTTTGTGTTTGAATAAGGGCTGCAGGATTTGGAAAATATAAGTAATTGCGGTTATCTCTACTGATATTGCAATTTCTATACGATTGATGTTACATTATACATCAATATTGAAAAATATGTTACAATTTGAATATATTTCATGTTAAAATAATCTTTTTTTCAAGTCTGTATGTCAATAATGATCTGAAGCATCACGATATGTCATTCAGATATTGTCACATGTTTTTCATTCTCCAGAAATGGCACACATTTCGATAAAATTCAGATTATTTGTTAACCCCTAGTTTGCTTTCAATGTAATAAAGAAAAGGCTTGAATGCACCTCAGTTTGCAGCTGCAATCTCAATATTTCTTACCTAAAAATGTTGGCAAAAAAAAATCCTTATTTCACTGCTGCCTTTTCCCTCTCTGACAGACTGACCTTAATGTGACTGTAGTAAATGTGGTTCACTCTGACCACATCTGTTCCCCCGCGGCTCCAGCAGAAGCCACTACACCTCGCAGCCTGTTTCCTTCACATTAAGGGCTTATTCAAGTCTGCTTGTACTACTCCTAAATTACATAATTAAGCGTATTTACATGTGCCTGATCCCTTCACTTCAAACCCTCGCCTTCACATTTGTTTTACGTGGCAGATGGCTGCGAGGCGAAGAGCTGCCAGCGTCACACTTGACCTGCTCATCTTGGTGTTCCCATAGTAACTATCACCGGCCAATAAGGAAAGGGAGGGAACAGAAACAACACTGTGCAGTTGTTCCTCTTAGAAATATGATATGTGCCTTGTAGCTTATTTGTCTGGATACGCAGCCACATGTGCAAGATTTATGTGATGCATTACATTTTATGCATAAATTAAGAGAAAGTATTTCGTCATTTTATTCCCACATCTTCTCTTCTTTTCCTCGGGCCCTTTGAGAGTCTCCTTAAACGCCCGCAGTGCTGATATTTCTTTAGGTTTTATATATGTGTTTTTCTTTTTCTGCAGCTCACACCCCTGACAACAGTTTCCTGGGCTTCGTGGTGGAGCAGCACCTCAACGCCAGCGACATCCGGCACATCGACGAAGTCAAAAGACAGAACCAGTCGCTGGTTTACGGCAAAGTGGACAACTTCTGGAAGGTATTTAAATCTTTATTAAAGGTCACCTATTATGCAAAATCCTCTTCTTCATGTCTCTTCTACATCAACATGTGTCCCCTCTTCTTCATGTCTCTTCTACATCAACATGTGTCCCCTCTTCTTCATGTCTCTTCTACATCAACATGTGTCCCCTCTTCTTCATGTCTCTTCTACATCAACATGTGTCCCCTCTTCTTCATGTCTCTTCTACATCAACATGTGTCCCCTCTTCTTCATGTCTCTTCTACATCAACATGTGTCCCCTCTGTGTAAAGAGACTCTGAAAGTTTCAGGAACAAAGATTCTCTCTCTTTTTGTCCTGATCCATTTCTATAAAAACCTGTCTGAAAATGAGCTGATCAGATTTTGGCCACTTTATGATGTCATAACGATGTGTTGTCTTGTGTAACCATTAGCCAATCACCAACCAAGGTAACCCCCCCCCCACCTTATCACCTGAATCTCCTCCTAGAGCACCATTGAGTTCTTTTTAACCAAATCTCTCTCAGAGGGGCGTGGGGAGGGGCTCCTTATTTTCATCTGAAGTAACAGACAGAGAATCATCATTTTGGAAACAGGGCTGAAACAGAGGGGATTATGGGATGCTGTAATGATCTGTTTGGTGTTTCAGCCAATCAGAAACAAGGTCTGTATATATCTGAGACCTGTGATATATTGATGAAAAACAGTATAATAAGGGACCTTTACATTTGCACACATGCAAAAGACGTTGTTTTGTCAGAGTGGGGAAGTGAGATATTATCACAGCTCTGATACACACCTTTTGAAATCCCCAAAACCCCCTGGTGTGTGTGTGTGTGTGGTGTGTGTGTGTGTGGGTGTGTGTGTGTTGTGTGTGTGTGTGTGTGTGTGTGTGGTGTGTGTGTGTGTGTGTGTGTGTGTGTGTGTGTGTGTGTGTGTGTGTGTGTTGTGGTGTGGTGTGTGTGTGTGTGTGTGTGTGTGTGTGTGGTGTGTGTGTGTGTGTGTGTGTGGTGTGTTGTGTGTGTGTGTGTGTGTGTGTGTGTGTGTGTGTGTGTGTGTGTGTTCCTCCTGAAGATGAAAGGGACAGGAATAGGAATAACCCGCTCTAGACCTCTGAGACTCTGCAGTGAAACTCTTTGAACAACCTTGGGTAAAAGTTTCACAGGAAAGTTAATAACAGTCTGGATTCGGAGCTCAAATCCTCTAATCGCCTTCTCCGTGACTTTTTAATATATTCAAATACATGCTCCACACTGCGGCACAGAGACCGAGGGATTACTGTATCCTAGACAAAAAGGACTTAGAGACTTGGAGAGATTTGCACATTGTTTGGCATGCCATGGATGTTTGGATTACTGCCGGAGCTTTGATGAGCTTTCATTCGACACCATGTATGTTTCTGAGTGGGTCGCTCCACATCCAATAATAGAGGCTACAGGAGAGAAGTGTGTTCATGTAATATGCCTGTAGTGCAAAGGCCTTCTCACATCAGAGATAAAGCAGTGTGGAATTATATAATAAGGCCAACATAACTGACTTATTATCTGCATATACGGTTTGCTCCACTTCCTATCTAAGTTGTTACCATTACATCAGAGATACAGCGTCCCTCACTTTCACAGGGTTAGACTGTTTTCTGCACCAGTCAGTCTTTAAATGAAGTAGTGAGTTTAATCCTTAATCTAATGTGTTATGTGTAATGTCTGTTCCCTTGTTGATGTTAGCTGCAGTGTATCAAGAACATGTTGAACTAACATAAAGTACCCTATTGTATTGTTACTCCAATGCACTGTCCTTTCACATTATGTCTATACAGTTGGCTCGTGTAAAAACATATATTTCCTGCACCAGTTTGGTCAAAACCCCAACTTTAAAGTCCTTTAACCCTTTAACTGCCAGACCAAGAAGAAAGCTATAGAAAAATTAGTTGTCTGCATTTCTTTATCAAATGGGCCACAAACATTTTTAATTGTTTTGAGTGACCACACAGTTTAGTTTTTATGAGCCTCTACCAACTGGTCGAGCTGGCCTTCTATGGTAAAAGTGCATTTTCAACAATCATCATATACAGTAAAGTATTTGTAAGCATCAAACTCAAATAAAACACAAACTCAAATACATTTCTTTTATGGAAAATGAGCAATATATACAACCAGATATATTCATAAAAGATAATAAATTATAATTGTAAAAAGAAAAAAGTACTGGAAAGTGTTTTTCATAATAAAAAAAAGACTTGCTCATCTCACTGTATATGCTGAATTGGCCTAACAGGAAACCACTGGCCTAACAGCAAATGTCTATATCCTGTGTTGGCATAACTTGCTCATCTGTGTGCAACTTTGGGCTGAATGCCATGCGTGAAAGGTGCTATATAAATTATTATCACTCTTTCACTCTGAGACTCATAAGGCAGTACTAGATTTAGTAATATTACCATGAATCTAGCCATTTATTTACCATATTTTACTCTGAAAAAGTCATATTGCTAGTTTACCATAAAAAGGCCAATTTGACCGGTTGGTTGAGCATATTTTCCAAAAAATAATTACACCATTTTAAAACTTTTTGTGTGCATCAAGTTATCTAAATATGTTCAGTCAGTACTCTGACACTAACATATGTCAAATATGATATGGTTACTTTACAAAAGTTGACCAAAAAGAGTGATTTCTTCAGCAGTGATTTTTAGCAGGCCAACTTTCTCAGTGGAAGCTAGCTGAAGGGCTTTCTGTTCGAACCACAGTGACATCTAGAGGTTGTTTTGTGCATAACACGTCAACCAGATGGTAGAGCTGGCTGAATCAGATGGAGTTACACTTTTTTTCAACAAGATATCAAGACACAAATGTGCTCTACCAAATGGTGGCGCTGGCAGTTAAAGGGTTAAAGAGGGCTATTAAGCTTTTTGGAGTTGTCCCTTTCCTGTAGTGGACTTTTTTGAACATTAATGCATGTTAACATGTCACAAAACACAAATATGAACCTGTAAATGAGCATAATAGGGCCCAGAATCAGTCATTTTAAGCTCTTTATTCACAATATGTAACCCTTTAGGATGTCGAGTTAAAATTGTCCTGAGGAAATCATGAATGCATAATCCAACAAGGAAGTGAAATTGGAAAACATTAACAGCATAGTCCAAACTTCAAATCTAATCTGAGACATTCATTAACAACACTTCTAGTGAGGCTTTTCCCCAAGGCCTTATCCTTTTTTAACACAGATGCTGCTGTGCTTTATAGCTTTGAACACTGACTCTTTTTTACTAAGCAGTGTTTCTTTAAAAGGGCGGACAGGGGGGGCAATCAACTCACAGCGGGGGGCATTAGTTCCCAATCAGACTCCCCTGCATCTTCATTACCGCCTGCTTTTAATTAAAGGGCCATTTTGGAGCCGACTGATAACGAGCGCACTCCATTTCCTCTTACGTCGTCCCTCTCTCTACACTTTCCTTTCCTAAATGATACATCCCCTGTTTGAAATAGAAAGTGAAAGACCCACTTTAGGAAATCTATTTCTCGCATGAAGGTAACGTTCCCCGTGGAATTGTATCCAGGTTGGAGGACTCACTGACTAACACTCAGTCAGCTTTGTAATGTGTAGCTATTGAATTAAACCCCCTTTGCACCCGATAAAACTCTGGCAAAGTTCAGTGTTTTCACATTTCAAATCCTCTTTCTCTGGAAGTCAAGGGAGGGGATTGTGATGCACTCCAGATGCTTTTCAGTGCACAAATGTTTCTGATTTCTGTCTTTCGACTAATCTATTCGGCTTTATGAGCTTTCATATAAATATATTTTATGTATAGGGATTGAAACTCAAACATTGTATTATCAGAAAAAGTTGCGACCCATCTGCGTTTCTGATCCAAATACCCAAATATTGGATTTAATGTTGTGTGTAGTAGTAAAGAAACTTGGTGTGTTCAGTACAATATGTCTGCTGATCAGAGGTGGGAAGTAACTAAGTAGATTTACTCAAGTACTGTTCTTAAGTACAATTTTGAGAGGTACATGGTGTACTTTTACTCCACTACATGTATTGAATACCTTTAGTTTCTTTACAGATGGATGAATGATGTGAAATCTAATCAAGTGTTAAATCAGACTTTAGTTCCACCTGGAGTAAATTCTCAAGCTACCCTGCAGTATACAAAGTCATTCAAACTAGCTGCACCTTTACCAGCTTTGAGAACACTTTCATGATCAATCATTATAAAACATATCATATATATTATTCTGAAATGGACCAATCTGCACAATGACTACTTTTACTGTCGCTACTTTCACTAGATTTTGATGATAATACTTTCCTACTTTTACTTGCGGAACATTTTGAATGCAGGACTTTTACTGTAACAGAATATTCCTACACTCTGGTACTTCTACTTTTACTCAAGTACAAGACCTGAGTACTTCTACTTTTACTCAAGTACAAGATCTGAGTACTTCTACTTTTACTCATTACAAGATCTGAGTACTTCTACTTTTACTCAAGTACAAGACCTGAGTACTTCTACTTTTACTCAGTACAAGATCTGAGTACTTCTCCACCTGTGCTGTTGATGCCAACCTCCTCATTTGGACAGTAGTGTCAGTAGAATCAAAATGAATGCCTCTTAAGGTCAGTGTAGCTGGGATAATTAACAGCGTGCAGATATGTGGGATGCTCAGGGGAGACTGTGCCTGCTGCAGGGCTGAACTTGTTGATATGTCTCCTCTTGCCTCTGTGGTAATAGAGGTGAGAGTGTGATTAGCACCGGGATCATCTGCAGTGCATCAATTTGTAGAGAGTGATTCCTCCCTGTAACCTGCTGCAGGATCACGAGCATGTGAAACACTTCCTGGGGATTAAAGAAACCAGGATTGTGGAAGAAATACATGTCCAGCCCCCCCCCTGAGGGAGCTGTTTCATAGCAACACAGTAAGAGGAGTAGAAAGGAGTATAGATAGGTAGATAGGTAGGTAGGTAGATAGATGGATAGATGGATAGATAGATAGATAGATGGATGGATAGATGGATAGATAGATAGATAGATAGATGGATAGATGGATGGATAGATAGATAGATGGATGGATGGATAGATAGATAGATGGATGGATAGATAGATAGATGGATAGATAGATGGATAGATAGATAGATGGATGGATAGATAGATGGATGGATGGATGGATAGATGGATAGATGGATAGATAGATGGATAGATAGATGGATAGATGGATAGATAGATGGATAGATAGATAGGTACTTTATTGATCAGTAAATGCTTCAAATGTGCACTCGTAAGTCTGGAACGGGGACAGCTAATGTTGTGATGATTAGTCTTTAAATAATACGGACCCCTCCCTGTGGCACCTGTTCACTGCATGCATCACTAAGTAGTAGTTTTGAACGTATGGAAATAGTGTTAAGATGCTCCCCCCGGTGCTAGTATCCCCGGTATACAAGGTGCAAAGCTTTTAATTACACCCAATCAAGCATGTGACGGTGCAGGTGTTCCCATCGCTGCAGGACAGTGGGATTAGTGTTTTTTTTATTTCTCTTGCTTACGATTTTCTCACATGCTCGGCTCCTGTGCTGTCTTGAGTCAAAAACACGCTCTGGCCCTCCACCAAACTGCAATAGGTTACACACTGTTATGTCTAATGGGGCGTGTGGAGGGCACTGAGGTAAATAACATCTCCTGACTGCACTCAAAGCACTTCTGGATACTATTTACTGCCCATGTTCCCCTGGTGATGTCTAAGTATCTGTCAAAGTGTCTAATGGGTTTTACAGTGCCTCCAAGAAGCTGTTTATTTACAACTACATCTGTCATACATTCATGTGTGAGGCGAGGAGTTAGAGCCAGATGATACAGCGAATTTTGGGATAAAACGTTCCCTTTTTCCCAATTTTGCTCTTGATTAACGTGTTATAAATCCAGCGCTTTCCCCTTTCCCCCGCGCCAGGTTTATTTCCTCCATGACGGGCTTTAGGTATTTTTGGAAAAGGTTGGGGTGGAGGAAGCTTGTAGATTTGGCTTTAATGAAATTGCTTCCTAGACAAAGCCTCTTAAAGTGCACCAGATTGATGGATTTACTTAAAAATTTACAACATTTTCCTAACGAAAAAACATGTGAGAACCACACAGGAATTACATCACAATTTCTGTGATAATGCCAATATCTTGTCCAGAACAATATGTGTGTGATTCTGAGCATTGTGAGATGCCATTAGCATTTCTATTTGCAGAGTTGTAAATACACTGCGCTAAATAGACCTCTATAAACTTGAATGCATTGTGTAACTCATAACAATGACACACTGAGTAATGTCAGTGAGAGATTAATAATAACTCCAAGTACAACAGTGAACAATGAGAAGAGCCTGATGGCTGTTATTACTGCTAATGTGCCCTTGTGAAAATCACCGCACTCGAAATGAACCGCTGACTGACTCAACATTGTGACATCACTGTGTGTGTGTGTGTGGGTGTGGGTGTGGGTGTGGGTGTGTGTGTGTCCTCCCTCCTGAAGAATGGGTGATGTGTTTTTCTTTTGTAGTTTTTGAGGCCCCGGGGTCCGTCAGTCAGAAAGAGGATCAGAGGTGCGTTTGATATTTGACGTCGGAGGCAGTTTTAGGGTGGAGTTAAGTCGCACCAAGCGCACCTTTCCGCATCCTGATGAGGCAAAAGCACTTCTTGATGTTACTGCAGTACGCCCAGGAGTTATTACTCATATGAAGCTTTCCTTGTTGCAGTATTCATTATTAACTGGCAAGTACCGTCTTGTTGGAAGTCATAAACGGAGATCAATAGCTGTGTACCTTTTTCTGCCTTTACTTCCACCCTGAGGCTCTCGTAGGTTGTGTGTCTGAACCTGTGAGCGTTCCTCCTCACACTCCATACTATTCTGTTTTCTCTCCGAGCCAGGGTTTACAAATTCCCTCTGATTTACAAGGTCATAAAGCTCTCCTCCTCCTCCTTCTCCTCCTCTTCCTCTCCGACTTCAATCAACCTCTCTAGCTAAAGCAGTTATTTTATAACTCCCCAAGCACGTGCTCGCTACAAGGCTGCTGCAATCGATCTGCTCCCTGCTTTCACATCGCACACTGCATGTGGTTGGAGACTTATACATCCTCTGTGTGATGACACAAGGAGGAAACTGTGTGTCTTCACGCCTGTTAGTGTTTCACAGTCGTAACTTCTTTACACTTCGCTGTACTGACAGCCAGGACAGGATTATGAACTGAAGTTGACTTAGTGAAAAGCAAAGAAAACACACAATGGATCCCTGCTTCTCTTACGTGTTGTCCTACTTCTGCACTCCTGGTTTTCACATCTATTCAACACATTTCTAAGGTGTGCTTTTTTGTAAACATGCTGCTCTCTCTTTATTGTGTGTGTGTGTGTGTGTGTGTGTGTGTGTGTGTGTGTGTGTGTGTGTGTGTGTGTGTGTGTGTGTGTGTGTGTGTGTGTGTGTGTGTGTGTGTGTGGTGTGTGTGTGTGTGTGTGTGTGTGTGTGTGTGTGTGTGTGTGGGTGTGTGTGTGTGTGTGTGTGTGTGTGTGTGTGTGTGTGTGTGTGTGTGTGTGTATATATCAAGCCATGCTCCAGAGAACATCTTGTCCTCTGACCGTGAAGCTTTTGTGTGGCGCTGCCTTGAAGGGACATGGCAATCTATGTTTCTCTCTTCTGCACACCACACACACACACACACCCTGCTGCCTTTAGAGTCTTCATGACGCTTCAGTTTTCCTTTTAGAAGGGTTCGTTTCCCTTTGTTCTTTGGCTCTGCTATATTGAACGAGATCAAAGCTATCCCAATTCAAACAAAATATACTAAATGTATTTCACTTTTGTATTAAAACCAAAATGAGCTGTTGGGATATTTCTTGCTTTTCCAACCTGTAGATGTATCAGCTCTTCTATTTTGCTCCACCTTCCAAGTGTGTGTGTGTGTATTCTTCAGGTGTCTACCTTATTTACAAATCCCCTCACACACACACACATATCCTAGCTCAGCTCTCCTGAGTGAAAAGATTACAGGGTAGAGATTTCACCTTCTAATTAGGACTTCAGCTCTCTCTGTCTCACACACACACACACACACACACACACAGCAGGCTGGCTGGAGGCATCTGATAGCCGGGCCACCAGGGACCCTGACGAGCGGCTACCTGAAATTTAAGCCCAAAAAGAAGCACTGAAGTAGACACACACACACACACACACACACACACACTCACACACATACACACACAGGGGCATGTCCTGGTGGAAGAACAGTTTCAAAGGCAGGCTCGTGTGTAGGAGTTTTGTGTGAATTTGAAACAGGTAGCCTTTAGCAGTAATAGCCTCGGTGCCCCACGAGTGTTGAAACTATAGGAAATCAATAATATTCCTGTGAGTGTGTTGAATGCTTCCAGGCTTTCTGTCATTATGGAGAAAATGGCCAGCTTTCATCTCCATGCCTCCCTGAAGGATTGGGCTTTGAAAGGGTTTGACTGCACTGTACGCTTCTTCCATATGAAGTCTGTAGCAGCTAGAGGATGAAGCCAAACATGTTTAAGCGTGACACGCGGGAATATTTATGCAAATTTGGCACGGTTTTACATAACTCAAGCTAGTCGTTATTGAAAATCAAAGTCCTGCTGTTGCAATCTCAGTGTGGGGGCCATCAAATGACTTTTATTATGGGAGTTATTCAAAAATAGAAGCTCTTTAGGGGCTTTCAAATCCACGACGGCTATTGCCAAGACACTAGAAAGAGAGTAAACACATCATAGGCCAAGACAAGAAGCTGTTGGATAAGCTGATCAACTCTTTTAGGATCCTTCATTATCACACTTTAACGATATAAGTGTTTGTTTACCTCCAACTCATCCAATTATATCTGTTTGTGTACACGCTATTATACGCAATCCTTGGGAACATTAAAGGTGCCCTTGGAGATGAAAGCGCTCTCTTAGGCAGAGAGAAAATATTATTATTGGAGCAAATCTATGTATTATTATCACAATTGACCTTGTCCACTTCAAGTCAGTCTGGTAGAATTCTTGTCTGCTGGAAGTGGCTTTTTTTTAGCATGCTTTGAATACTTTATTGTGTTTTTGATCAAGGACATGTTGGATTTGGTAGATTTGATATTGAAGCAGGGTATTGCGCTCAATGATGCTCCACATACAGATCTATTTATAGCTCTGCCTGCCTTTGTGGCCAGATGGTCGGTCAGGTAGCACGGACAAAAGTTCATCAGGCCAAACAACAAAGTCATGATCCTCATGCTCTGATTTATTAGATATGAATTCATCCAGGGACCAACTTAATCTAAATAAGCTGAGTGATACTAATAATATGTTTATTTAGTACAGCACCTTTCACAGAAATAACTAAAGTTAGAATTAAGACCACAGAAACATGAATACAATAACAGCATGTTAAGGTTAACATAAAAGCAAAACACAGACCACGTCCTGAAAGCAACAAACAGAACAGAACACACATCTCAAGAAAGTCACAAAAAAGATGGGTCTTCAGTTGTTTTTTAAAAGCTTCTACAGATCGTAAATACTTTTTGGCATACAGTAAGGTTTATAAAGAAGTTGTCATCATATTTGGAACAAAAATGTATTTTAATTGGGACGAACTGTTCTTCGGTTTTCTGCACTCAACATCCACACATATTAAAACAAAATGGTTATTTGGGATGTTGAGTGTAGCTGCCAGGAAAGCAATCACAAAGAAGTGTCTCAAACCAAACAGCCCATCTATAGAGGATTGGTACGATATAATTTATGAAATCTTTGTGAAGAATAAGCGTCTCTATGAGGCTCCGGGAACTTACATTTGGGAGAAATGGAAAGCGAATATTCCCCCGATACGCCCTTCTTTTGTTTAACTGCTTGCATCTTTTATTTAATGTAACTATTTAACTACATATGTATATGTAAAAAATGAATAAAATCTTCTACAGAGACTGCAGAGCGGTGTAGGTGGAGTATGACCTTTAACGTTTATTCATCTGTTTGTTCCAGGATAAAAAGAAATACCTGGACAACATCCACAGCTACATGGAGGTCCACGGCACCGTGCACGGCACCAGCACCGTGCACCTGCCCAGCTACGTCAAGAACCACGGCATCCTGAGCGGCCGAGACCTGCAGTTCCTCCTCCGGGAATCTAAGGTGAGTCCCCCACCCTTAACTGTAAATAAAAAAAGACCCTTCAGGGAAATAATGGGGGTTCTTACACGGATCTGAAAGCCACAAACCAACTCCCACGCTCTTCCCTTTGGGCAGTTTTTAAACGACCAAGAAACTGTGATCCAGTAGAAAGTAAGTCATGTTGTTTGGACATAACAGAGTCTTTACATGAAGAGAGGCTCTCTTGAGGAGCTGCAGTGTGTCTGAGTCTGTCCACAGAAGCACTTCTCCATTCACGTCATGACTTGTCTCCTCTTCCCACCACTCACTCAAACCACTCTCTCATTCTCAGAGAACAAGGACACACACTTTACATGTTCACACAATGTGTTTTGTTTTAACACAAACAGCTTTGTTTTGTGGCAGCACTGATGTAAGACGTTCTCTCTGTGCTATAAATCAAATGCATCCATGATACAGAAGAGTAACAGCAGAAGCTAAACAAGAAATGCAAATGTGTGTAGTGATCAATAATTCAACGATCAGTTTATGCATTCCTGGGAAACAGCAACAACAAAAACAACGACGAATGGCCCATGACTTTTTTGGAGTGAAGAGATAATTGAGCGAATTTGATTCACTGTAGTAGCTAGGAAAACTCACATAAGCTCCATATGGTTGCAGACTGATGCACTTTCATTTTAAAGCAAGGTAACTGAGGTTTTCTCACCACTCGATGATGTACATAGAAGACATAGTATTGTTATTGTGTCGCAGTGTAGAGACAGTTAGACTTGGTATTAAATTAGCTTTACCCATCCAAGTAAAATTAAGACAGAGATGCAATTGCAATCTGCATCAAAGACCTACTTCCAAAATGTAATACACAGTTTTTAACCACTAATGTATAACCCTACAAACTAGTTAATGATGTGCTCCTTAGCCTTGGAGAAACGGTATGTTACTACTTTAGAGGATCGGAATTCAAAGGACCTGGCAGCAATGTCAGCTGAAGGTGAAAACCATCATTAGTGCTGGCCTTGAAATGTGGAGTCTGTGTTTTGGCTCCAGTCGGCGTCCTTTTCAGATCAGGGAGCGAGGGAGAGCGCTTCGATTTCTGCAGCCTCTGAAACCAGATGCCTTCCCTTCAGCCGAGCAGAAGAGAGATCATGATTCAGAAAGTGGCATGGATTGATTTGAGCCTTTTTTTGTGTGCCGAAAAACATTCTGAACATCCAAATAAAAAACGATTCTTGGCCGGCACATCCATCTCTGCTCTGAACAACAGAACAAATGATGTTGGAGGCAGTGTTTAGCAGCGGAGCAGATCATTAAAGTGTTGAAAGCAATGTGCTAAAGACCAAAAGGAAGCAACACTCACATTGGTGCCAGAAAGCGCTGCACAAACAATGGAGTACATTTGGATTTGCTTGATTTAAGCAGGTTCGATTTCATCCTGGAGTGTTTTTGTTGTACATAGGCACAGTTTTGACCCACACATTTGACCTGCATTCACTGATTTTATTGGCCTTGTGGGGTGTAACTACTAACCAGACACAGCGCTGTTGCTGTTGCCGGCCGACATTAGATTTTCTCTCAAGCTACCTTTCCTGAAATAAACCCTGACATGCTGTTCTGCATCAGGGGAATAGTGTTGATGATCAAACCTCTGCAGCTTTCCTGCGTCATGTCTCACGTTTAATCAAAGCTTTCCTTCTTGTCTGTCTGCGCTACCTGTTTAAGAGCCTCCTACTGTCTGACTCTAACATGTGTTTCCTATTTTCCTCCTCTTCCGCACACCCTCTACACGATATAGATGTTAGACAAGTACAGCTTTCAGGTTGTAATACCACATATAGTCCCTCCTTCTTACGTTGTCATCACTTTCTGCAAGGAAACACGTCCGAGTGGCAGGTGCTGGAGGTAGAAATACTAAAAACAAACAAGCTAATTATCTCTCTGGGTCATTAAATTGAGCGACCGCCATGTTTTAGGGGATGTGGCAGAACCGTGAGACACCAAACTTGTTGTTGTGTTGGAGCAGAATGATGAGCTTTTGTTTCTTTCTTTACTTTTGAGCTTCACTTCTTTTCTGTGGGTTATTCAGTTTCTTTAGGTGGAGCTCTTCTCCATCTGTGGCCGATATCTGCTTCATCTGCTACAGAATCATCAATGCAGCTTTTATTTTGTATGCAAAGACATGCTCATTTGGAGAGTTATAGCACTTGCATGATCAGGATACAGCAGGACGTTTGATCACGATTCAATGGACCAGCAGCTCTAAGTCCTTCATGTGCAGCACTAATCACTAAATATGCAAATACATGCTGCTTAATGCACATTAATAAGGAGCTTTCTTATTGATTTCTCTTTCCAACGGTCACATATGATGCAGGCATCTTTCATTAATTTCTCCTCTCAACCATAGCAGCTCTCTCTGAGTCTCTGAGTCTCACCCCCTCCCCTCCTCGCTCCTATAAATAGTTGGTGACTGTTTCTAGCCTTTTGAATATACACACACACACACACACACACACACACACACACACACAAACACACACACACACACACACACACAGTGGAAGAAGAAGAAGAAGTGTGCTCTGCTGCCATCTGCTGGTAGAAGTATGGGTTAACAAAGCTGTATTTCTTAACACTGATATTGCACATATACTCTGTCTTGAATTACATTTCCAGTGTTATTTTTAACTTTCCTTAAGCTACAGAACCCTTGGATATAATTCAGTAATTCATGGGGAAATAAATGACACTTAAATATATACAAATACAATTAAGAAGTCGTTCATTTCAACACCAAGTGGTGGATATCGTTTTTCTTCACATTGTTCACGGCTCATTGTTCATATACAGACAGACAGACATGGTACAGCACTACATTGTGTTGTCATTGTGTACACACACACACACACACACACACACACACACACACACACACACACACACACACACACACAGGCCAATACAAACACACTATTGTAGCGCTGGCCCTACTGTAAAAGAGCCCCTCCTTCTCCTCTCTGTTTCTGAATCTGTCTCACATGTTTCAGCTCGCTGCTACAACCTGGCAAATATTTGCTCTTCCCATCCAGGAGGAGAGAGCTGTTATTAAAGCCCCTCTTGTACTCTTTGTGTACAGTGTGTACTTTACAGTATGTGGGAAGGACTTGGTGTTTTCAGACTTTACACAGTCAGCACACGACTAAAGGTACATTTAAGGAGTCAGTCTGCTTAATTTAGTCAGCTTAAAACCTGGATGATAAAATGACTGCAGACATGTTTTGTCCTCCAAGACATCAGACCAGGTTTTTTTAAAGTGAGGCTCAAGGCTACATAAAAAACTACATTCCAGGAACCTTTTTAAGATATTACCTGTAGTAACTATTACCATGCTGTGTGTCTAGGCTGCTCTCTAAGAAAGCACCTTCTTTCAAGAAATACAAATCCCTTCCTTATTGAAGTTGTTGGTGGAAAGATCCAGCATAGTCAGAGGTTTCGGAATATGTCACATGGTGTTGGTTTGAATTAGACAATCTGTATACATCTACATCTTGTTTTAATCTGCAAACTGTCCTCCGTCACCAATCTTCTCTTGACCTTTCACAGGGCTAAACATCCGAGTGCTGTCTTCAGTTTCGTTTTGTTTTCCCTCCCTTGTTTCATGTTGAAAATCTGCTGCCTCGGCTGTATTTTGTGCTGATAACATGGGAGGTTTGGGTTAACTGCTGCTATCAGCAAACAGCAGCAACTCCTCGTGAATTTCCTCCTCCCCCCCCGAGCAGCTTTTTTGTTTTTCCTATTATTCTGTCACTCCCACAGCTCCTTCATGCCCTCAGTGTCGAACATGTGCTTTAAAAAGTGTCAAAGTCGGGGTATTTGACTTGAGTAGTTTCTTTTTTAGTGCCACTACTGTGATCCCAAGGAACATACTGTACTTTCAACTTTACTACATTATCCTACAGCTTTAGTCAATAGCTACTTTAACAATTAAGCTGTTGGCATAAAAAACACAAGACACTATTAACAGAGTGTTTTTAAAGTGTGGTATTCTTGCTTTTCCGTAGGTAAATGAGCTGGATGCATAAAAAGCATGTGGAGGCTAATCAGTGTGTTTTTATTGCCTCTTCCTGCAGTTGTTTGTGGGTCTCTCCTTCCCCTACGAGGGTCCCGCCCCCCTGGAGGCCATCGCCAACGGCTGCGCTTTCCTGAACCCCAAATTCACGCCTGCGAAGAGCAGCAAGAACACGGACTTCTTCAAGGGCAAACCCACGCTGAGAGAGGTGAGGATGACATTTGAAATCTGGTCAAAGTAAGAGTTTTTTTAAAAGGTGCGTTTGATTTCCTGACCCTCTACTCTTCTGTCTGCAGCTGACCTCCCAACATCCGTACGCTGAGGTGTACGTCGGTCAGCCCCACGTCTGGACGGTGGATATCGAGAACCCTGTCGAGGTGGAGAACGCCATCCGCTCCATCCTCAGCCAGAAGGTATTTTCTTAATCCAAATTCTATCCAAAAAACCGTAGTGGCAGATGCGTAATTGCACATGTCATTATTGCACATTATTATTTTCTTTATGGCTTAAACAATAACGTATACATCATTGTAGATTCATCTCTGTTGACTAATTAATCGATGAATCAACCTAATGGTTTCCGCTCTGGTGCAAAGTCATAGTAGCGTAAACAAGAATTGAAAAGGCATACAAATGATGACACTTTAGTCAAATAATCACACAAATATTTAGAGTTAGAGGTACTTGAACACAGTGTGCATAGCCAGATGTATTTTATGATATTACTACTAACACATATACATATTCTGCACTGGAGCTGAGCTAATGTTCTCCTTGTTAGTCTATAAAATGTCAGAAAGCAAAGAAAAAGACACATTTTCCTCGTGACAAATGACATTAACATCTCAACATCCTCCCAGTTTGAAAGCTGTAGCTAGGTACGACTGCTAATGCTTCATTTAGTGTTATAATATGATCTAAACTGGACATGAGTGAAAGTGCAGGGAATTGTAAATGTTTGGTCTATAAAATGTCAGAAAGCATTACAATTTCCTCGTGACATAAGATCTCCACATCCTCCCAGTTTCGGACGGTTAATGCTTCATTTATTGTTATACTATGATCTAAACTGGACATGAGTGAAGGTGCAGGGACGGTAGAAGAGGTCCGTCTTCTCGTCCCGGCCCATGCATATTTATTCTCCGGGCGCAGGACCTCGTGTTGTGTTGTGCTCCGCCGAGCGAGTCGGGACAATGGCTTTGTTCAGCGAAACAAGCCTGCAGAGCCTCATATGCTTTGTGATCCGTGGCGAGCTGTGCAGCCTACCAGGCTCCAGCTTGGCTCTCACACCCCCCCTCTTCTTCTCCTCCTCCTCCTCATCTTCCTCCCCAAACACAAAGACAGAAAGCAGCGAATGACTTCAACAAAGATTCTGTTGTTGCTCGCCTCCATTTGAAGTTTCAAATCAGAGTCAATTGGTCTCCCAGTTGAGAGGCTGATATTTCACCAGCTCACACACACAGTGAACCCGCTGTGTGTGTTTCTGTGTGTGTGTGTGTGTGTGTGTGTGGTCACTCCTCACACACCTCTCTCTCTGTGCGTGTGTTCAGATCGAACCCTACCTGCCCTATGAGTTCACCTGTGAGGGGATGCTGCAGAGAGTCAACGCCTTCATCCAGAACCAGGTACTCTTCACACACACACTGAGAACTGATTGATGTCACATGATCATGGTGAGGACACAAGCATAACTGAATCTAAGACTACTCAAATGATAATAATACATTCCATTGTTATAGTGCTTTTCCCAGCGCTCATAGACGCTTTACATTAGTTGCACACAGTATGTCGAGTAGCTTAATGCCTTAGAATGTCTTGTATTTGTTGTTATAATTATTATTTATTTATTTTATTTCAATGTTATTTTTTGTGATTAAGGTCTGTTTTTTTTGTTGGTATTGTTGACCCTGGTAGAATGGTCTCTGTTACTCCCTTTATTGTACATGTGAGGGTCTATGTATGTATGCTTTCTGTGTTTGACAATGTCAGAAATAAATCATATATTTAAAAAAAAGACGTTTACACAAAATCAGAAACAGCACAAAGAAAAACAAAAACACAAACCTAATTCAAGTGTGAGTAAAGACTACTAAAAACGACTGAGACTAAGAGCAAATGAGGACTTAATCTCTGCGGACAGCCAGTGCTTATAAGCAAAAAACCAACATAGTAGAGTGAAAATAGGTCTGGCATTAATGATATTTCAATGTTCTGTGTGGTCTCTCAGGACTTCTGCCACGGCCAGGTGATGTGGCCCCCCTCAGCGCGCTGCAGGTGAAGCTGGCAGAGCCGGGTCGATCCTGTAAGCAGGTCTGTCAGGAGGAGCAGCTCATCTGTGAGCCCTCCTTCTTCCAGCACCTCAACAAGGACACGGACCTCGCCAGGTGGGACACACACACACACACACACACACACGTAAAATTGGTCTTGAATTACCTTTGAGTGTCATAAAAAACGTCTGAAACCCTGATGCACATGATTGAATTAATGCGTACAGAATATAATCCAGAGAGGAGTTTATATAAGCAGCAGTGTCAGGTTGAAACCGCTGGAGGGCGCTGTTACACTGCAATACATGGGTCAAGGCTTATGACTGATGCTGAAGAACATTACTTTAGTTGTGTGTGTGTGTATGAGAGTCTGTGTGTGTTCAGCTTCTTCTTATTCAAATTTTACAGACATTTATATTATGTTAATATTAATATATGCACACTGCCAATCCATCTACGTACTGTATGCAAAGCAATGATTGAAACTAACACATTTTGAGTGTAATTCAAACGTATAAAAGTGATAATTGAGCATAAATAGTGTACTTTTGTTGACTTTTGATGCCGTGTGTCTCAGGTTCGGGCTGGACTGTCAGACGGTGGAGTCGAGTGCGGACACGGTGGTCCCGGCGTACAGCAAGACGCGGCGACACTGCATCTTCCAGTCCGACCTGCTGCTGTTCAGCTGCGCCGGCTCTCACAGCTCGCTGCACCGCATCTGCCCCTGCCGCGACTACATGAAGGGCCAGGTGGCGCTTTGCAAAACATGCCTATAGCACCAACACACACTCTGACGGAGGGGGAGAGGGGGCAGCTTGTGAGTGTGTGTGTTTGAAACATCCATCAAACACACACACCAGACTTTTATTTTGTGGGAAGCTGACTGAACATTCATCATATTTATTGTTTCCCGCGCTGCTGGGAGCGAAGCAGCTGATTCCCCGAGTCCTGGAGGAGGCGCTGTGAAAATACTTGAATCAAGAAAGGGAGTTTTATTACTGCTCCTCTGCAGATGGCACATATCAGAGACTGCTGCCTGTCTGTCTGCAGCGAGGACGCTCCAACCCCTCCATAACCCCCCCAAACTCTTTACTCCTTAGGTAGGTTTGCACTGGACAGCATGCCTGAAGGCCCAAATCCCCTCCACACACACATTTACACACACACACTGACATGGGGAGGCTAACAGACGGCGGCTAAAGAAGAACCAGTTTTACACTGTAACCTCTCTTCTGGATTAAAACGTGATATATTGTAGATATCTAGATTTTTATCCTGGAGGTTTTATTTCCTGACGCATACCCCAAGACTGAAAATAAGTCCTCATATCCCTTTATAGACAGGAACGTGTGTGTCAGCTAGGGCTGGGCGACTATATATTAGAGGGTTGCTTTCACAGAATGAATGACTAGGTAAATAATAGAACAGCCTCAACAGTGGGGTCAATTCACAAATGTGCATCATCTTAGCCTTTAAAACCAGGAACACAATACCCAAAATATAAGACAATAGTTGGTCGATAAAATATGGATGTATCGCCCAGCCCGAGGGTCTGACACAGGCGCGGTCGCTCCCTCGATTTGAATAATCTCTCATTTCATTTGCACACTTGTTTTAAAGGATATTGTTTTATTTAAAAGTGTGTGTGTGCTTCTAAGAGGCCAGTAATATTTCAGCACATCATGCGGTACTACACACACACACACACCGAGGGATGAAGATTCTCTAGAGCGGAAGCTGACGTGTTTATGGTGTTTTGTCGTAGATGAGGAATCAACCAAATGTTTAACAAACACTCCACAACTTGCAGAGGAATCTGTCGGTCTAAATGTGCAACAGCAGAGCCACGCTCATCTCCATCTTCCTGTGAATCCAAAACACGCCAACGCAAAAACCTCGCATCTCCTCGTTTCTGTTCGCTAGGATCCCAATTCGCTTTGTGCAGATTTGCGAAGAAAAAATTAAGATAAAAGTCAAAATTGGTAGTTGTTGTGGTGAATGGAAACATATGCACTACGGTAGTCTATTGGCAGAGGTTTAGCGAGATATTAGTAACACTGTATATTGTTCATATGGGTTTGCTTTTTTATTTATTTTGTATACAGATCTTTATCGCTGTGTTTTGCTGGAAATCTGTTTTTTTAATTTATAGGAGGTGGGTGACGTTCTTTTTTCTTTTTATAGTTTTTTATTTATGGAGAGTAATTTAAAAGAAAAGCTTGCTTATCTGCAAGTCTATGTTCGAGAGGAGGGGGGCTTTGTCCGCTGCTGCTCAGCTTTAAACTAAATTCTAAGATATGGGATATTTCTTTTACATTTTCTATACAAATACAAATTCAACAAGCTTGTCGACGAGGATGAGGCTGGTTATTTCATCATGATATTTTATTCCTTAAAGTTCTAAAAACTTGCATTAGGATTGGTTTTAAATCCAAGTCTAAAATAGGGCTGAAAAAAACGAATTACCATCATTTTGGGGGATATTTCGATATATATATTAGATCTGAACCAAACAAGGACATTTGATTAAGTCTGTTTAATACCAGGACTTCTCTGCAAGACCAAAAAACTACAATCAGATATGTTCAAATTGTTTGACTTTACAGAGTATTGCACTTACTGCGATTTAGCAAGCATTGTGTTAATGTGCATTAAGCTGGCCTGCAGTGGACAAGCGCTCCTCGTTGTATCGTGACGGCAGCCTCACACAACTTGTGCTTTGATTTCCAATCTCAGTTTTTCTTGTTTGCACACGAGTGGATTCAGTCTGTGTGCGCTCGGACTGAATCCACTTCTTTTTTTTTTACTTTTATAAACAGGTCAGTGATATGCCGCCAACTTTTCAAAGAACATGACGTGCCTTTTCATGCTTCAGTTTCTGTTTGATGATCAGCGGCTGTCTGAAAAAGAAAACACGCACACTCGTGACGCCGCCTTCACTCCCACATCTCCACAGATTTTCTTTCTCCTGAATCACTTCTATTGTTCACTTTGAATCATTTTGTATCTCATTTTAATATATTACTGGTCAAATCACCTAATTAAATCAGCCCAAACCTTGTGATTAGTTAGTTGCTGAAAAGTAAACAGATTCACAGAAACATAAGGAGGAATAACACCTATTAAGCTTAGAAAACATTCAGCCTATCAGTGGATGTACATGTTTGAAAGTAATGAGATGACAGTTATTAGAAACATCCACATCTGTTGGATTCCCTTTTTCCTATTTCATTTATCATTTCCCTACATGACCATGCATAAACTAGTGAGTAATCAGATTACTGCAGCAAGTGTTTTATCTTATTACTTTATGCATGTGACTTCCTTCAGATAACAACAGTGATGTTATCCTTTCATTTACAGGATAAAGCTTAATATATTCTACACTTTATTTACTGTCAACAAATCCATGTTATGGACCACAACCAGCTGTCTGTGGGTTTGCTGACCATAAGAGAATACGAGCAGACTATATACACATACTAGGAGTTGAAATCAATGGTTTTAGTTATTTTTACAAGAAAAAAGCAAGAAAAGCCGGGTACACGTTCGTTGTTGCAGCCTTATTTACTTTGTGTTAGTCAACGCATGCTGTTATTGATCAGATTATCAATGAGAACAAACTGGTTTCTTCACCATATCTGTCTTTGTTAACCTCGGCATTGAATGTCTCCATTGTAAACAAACAAACATGCTACGTAAAGTCAAACGGTCATTTATCAATCTTTGTTTATGAATCTGTGATGATTGTGGTCCAAGCAGCGAACGGAGAATAATTCAATGACACATTTTTTTTTTTTTCATTTTTTTTCCCAACAGTCTTGACGAGTAAGAGGGATATAACTTTATTTTTAAATAAACCTTTTTTCTGTGACAAAAGGCTCGGACTCTGGTTTGATATTTGTTTTCACATTACATGTCATTTGTCATACATTCAGTACTGTGGGCAATCCCCACAGGAGCAATTTGGGGTGAAGTGTCTCAGGGACACAACGACATGCTGACTGCAGTGGGACTCAAACTTGCTACCCCCTGATTCGAAGTCCAGCACACTATCCACTGAGCCACAGCTCCCACATCACAGCATTACATACATGGACACATTACCTCCGTTCTGAAACAAACAAACACAGGGATAATCCTTTAAAAACACTGAATAAAAGCAGTTTACACTTTCAAAATGTGTGTTTTTCTCATGCAATTTGGTTTACGCTAATGTTTGATCTACTTCTGAAGGGATTCTTTTAAAGCCAACAATCCAAAATTATGAAATCAAATATGCCAAAAATGTGTCTTTAAGGCCTCGATGTAAGCTTTAAGGTTATGAGTTCAATTCTTATAAGGTAATGTGACTTTATTTATGGAGGACGGAACGTGACATAAGTATAAATAAAAAAATGCATAAATAAATAAATACGGAAATAAATAAAATAATGAATAAATGAGAAAATAAATAAATAAAATAATAAATAAATAAATGAATGAATGTATAAATAAATAAAAGTTGAGAATAAAACAGTACACACATTATTAAATATCTTTAATATAGGGTTACAGGAGTGTGATCATTTCTGGCAGATCGTGCTCTACTACTAATGCCTAGCTAATTGGGCTGATTCGAATGCAGGTGCATTTAGTGTTATGTCCAAGCGGCAAAGTGACAACTAATTTGTTTAAGGTATATTCATCTTTAAGTTCTTATTATTCATCCATTATATTAATCCTTAAAGTTATGCATAAATTAGGGCTTGGTCGCCTTCGAGTGACAGGTCTGTGCAGTGACTGCTACTCTTAGCTTTATGTCTCTCTGCTAGCTGCTAGCAGCTCCGTTAGCACTGTTAGCTCCAGGATGCTACAGGGGCTCTGCCTTTTAAGCTTATCCAGAGAACACAACTTGAACTCGGCCGTGTTTGTTGTGTGAGCCTTGTGGAGTATTGTTCATGCAAATTACCGGACGGCTCTGCGGTTAAAACAGACCTTCCACGAATGTTGTATCTTCGGTAAGTCAAATTCGAGTACTTTATTCATATGTTGTTTTTATTCAGCTAATGTTAATTAATGTTTAGACGTGGGTTAGCATTTGAGCGAGTGGAAGCTACATCTATGCTAACGATGCTAATCGTATCATCCAAGTTCAAATGCATTAGATAAGTGTTACACATTAAGAGAGATAATGCTATAGAACAAACGGCTTCTCTGTGAGGTTGGTAAAATAAGGTCATAGGTAGAAGTTAGATATTTAGTTTGTTAGTAAGGTAACTTTATACATTTGCTAAGCTCGACTATGTAGACAAGCTAACGTCAAAGTAGTGTTCTTTTAATGTATTTTTTCCTGTATTTATTTATTTATTCATATTTTTATTTATGCCTTTATTTATATATTTATTTATACAAATGTCATGCTCCATAGACAAGCAATAAAAACATGGACCCATTGTTTTTTGCCATTACAAGTAATGCAGCAATGCAGCAGTGTATTGCTAATGGGTATTGTGTATGTCTGGTCATGCATTTCTAATTTAGGTACTTTCAGTAATTGTACTAATAACTAAAGGCTATTCTAATCCTACTTCAACTTTTATAACTTTTAAAGATTTAAAAGTACAACAGCCTCTAACTTTCCATGCAACCATATCCTGCGTGCATCCAACAACATGCAAATCGCTCAATCATGTCCCGCCCCCGATTCTGATCGCTGATTCGCTGCTTTAACTGTCAATCTTGTTAAAACGTCCGTTAACGGTTACGTCAAGCTGGCAACGACAAGAGCAAAGGTATGCAGTTAGTACTTCAAAACAAAAGCCTTGAACTTTTTAAAATAGATTAAATCCAAATATATTTGTACATAAATGGGTTTAAATTGCTCAGAAAATACCAATTGAGTTACCATGTATATATAACTTGTAACTATAAATGAGAAATAGTCATTATTTTACAAGGCGTTTTAGGAAGAATTTATTTTGAAATGTGTTGTTGTGACATGGTGGAAATACTTTTTAGCTAACAGTTAGCATGTATTTTTGGGGAAGTCCAGTAATGTTGCTGCCAAAATAGACCCGAAAGGAAAAGTTATTCAACCATACTGTGTGGAGGACAAGAGCCCGTACATCCTGTGACAGGTAAGACTATTAAACACGCTGCTATCTTTTTTTTTTGTGTAGCCTACGATGTTAAAATGCTAACGTATGTAAATATAGATATTTACATTATATGATGCGATACCAGAGGCTAACCATGTCTTTGCTAATAATACAATTTACATTCTGTATTCAATTCACTAATTCTTTTCTCACCTGTACATTTTCTTAAGTATTTATTATATTATTATTATTATTATTATTATTATAAGGGGTATTTCTTCTGTACTTTTTATCCACAAAGGGGACTTCCTGGTTGTGGTTATTTACAGTGTTGGAAATGTACATGTATTCAAGTATTAAACTCAAGCACAATGTTGAGGTACTTGTACTTAACCTGAGTATTCTTAGTTTAAGCTACCCTGTACTTTTACTCCATTACATTTAAGAAGCCAATATTGTACTTTTTACTCCACTTAATTCATTTGACAGCTTTTTGTAACTAGTCACTTTTTAGCTTCAGAAAATTATCTTACACAAAGTCTAACTTAATTATTAAATACACTTTGACATATATTTATAGGTTAAGATATCCAATACATAAATAATGATAATAGTAACTCAATATATGTCGTTCTGAAATGGGCCATTACGCATAAGGAGTACTTTTACTTTGAATGCAGGAATTTTACTTAAGAAACAAATATGAGTACTTCTTCCACCTTTAGTTATTTATAAATGCAGTGACACACAGCATTTCTTTAAAATAAGGTGTGTCTCTCATTTACCAACGTATGAGTTGACTCCTCTACTTGTCAAATGCATTGAGGCGACTAATTAAGTTAGTAAAAAACTCAAAATAAGAAATAAATATTAGTGTTGTATTTGGTTATTTAAGAAGGGACAATGCATGAGTAACATGAGTCAGTGCATCGTCTAAATGTGCCAGATTTAGCCAGATTTAGCCATAGACGCTCATTTCCATCTGCAGGTTGTTGGCATTAAAAGAAAACATACAAGAGCATATAAGCAAAGAAAAACACATGTGAAGTGCACAGTTTAAAGCCCTTTTTTAAAACCCATTAACATGCAACAGACACATAAGACAAGATAACAGCTTTTCTTGTGCGTCTTATTCAATTGATTTCTTCCTCACTTTGAACCAGAAGTGACAGACCTCAAATCTGCTTAATCAAATAGAGAGACTATCAGAGTCAATCTCTCTCTCTTGGAGTCAATCACATTTTTTGCATTTGCTCTAATTTCATGGATCTTTGAGCTGAAAGGGTGAAGTCT
>CM062287.1:10839659-10867159 GCA_031216635.1 Dissostichus eleginoides | reverse complement strand
ACGCCACCCAGCAGCTTCTATCTGAACAGCGTGTAAATTGACAATAAAGCTGATATTTTGTAAGGTGCTTTTGGTTCTCTCTTTTATTTAGCACAGTCAAGACAGGCAAAATTACAATAGTGCAATAATAACATTAACGGCATCACGCTGTCCCAGGTGTGTCGTATGCATAGTAAATAGGCTCAGCAGCAGACGCACCTTAGTGCAAAGATAAATAGCAGAGAAACCACTACAAAGTAAGCCTGACAGTAAACCCGAAGCAGAAGCAGAAGAAGTGACGTCAGCGGCTTCATTTGCCTAATCCTCCCTCAGGGACTTATTCCGGTGAGAACGCGATCTACTAGATAGTTCGAGGGACTAAAGAGTTCGGGGGGGACAAGTACCGGGGACAAGTACTTGGTGTGAAAGCGGCTAATGTCTAGTTAAATAAGCTCATTGTTATAAGCTCTCTCTCTCTTTCTCCCCTTCTCCCTCTTTTGCAGGCTCAGAGCCCCCCAGGCCTCACACCCCCCCTCCGGGTGAAAAGGACGAGGCATGCATCGTCCTCTCCGGCTCCGACAGCGATCCAGAGCTCAGTCGGGGGAAAACACCGACTCCCAGATCGCCGGGAGGCAAACAGAGCGAGGGTGAGGATGAGGATGAGGATGAGCCTCCGAAAGACAAACAGAAACCAGAGGAGGAAGAGGAGGACAAGCGGCAGCAGATCAAAGACAAACAATCAGCCCCCCCCCACCTCCGAACAGAGGGTAATCCCAACTGCAATCTTCTTCTTTTCATATCTAGGGAAATTGGCTGCGGCTGCATTGTCACCTGCCCATATAATGCTGTTTAATATCATCACCTCGAACCAATAAGGGACTATATCTCACTCCATATGGGGCCGCGCATTATTATTCTTACTATTATTAGTAGGCTCTCAGGGAGCTACAGGTGATATTGAATGAAACTTCCCCAGAGTGCATCATGTTGGAGAATCAGAATCTGTTTTTTTGGCAGGTACGGTGACACAGACAAGGAATTTGGTGGTGTAAACATACACAACAGAAGAAAATAAGGTCAAAATATATAACAATTATATAAAAAAAGGACGATTTTACATTAAAAAAGAATAAAGACAAGTATTTACACCACATTTGAATATACAAAAGATACAAAAATCAAACTTAGTACAAGAATATATGTCGATATATGACTAACTGCAGTGTATGTGTGCAGAATGTGCACGTGAGCGCCGAAAACAGCTTCTGATTGGCTGTTTTTTTGTATTTATTTAATAAAGTGGACTACTTATATAAAAGACACAAGTTTCCTTCCCCCAGCGGCTCTCCCTTGTCCACTCCCGTTATACTTGTACATGTCTGCGGGTCTCAGAGGGATGTGAAAAAACAAATTCCCAATTACACAGTGTGTAATATTGCAAATTAAGACCTCTGTGTTCCAGTGCTTGTGTCTCAAAGGGATACGCAAAGCAATAAATTGCGCTAATTACAAATAACTAATTACACCGTGTGCAATATGAAGAGCCCAAAAAAAAAATACTAATAATATTGGCAGACTAGCAGAGTCTAAGAAAAGCTTGTGACCTGAGCGTTGCCTCTGAAACATTTTGGGGTTATTAAAGGAAGAAACCGAGCAGTTCAGGGCCGTTAGAGTAAAGATGGGAATATTGTAGAAGCCATTTAGGGTTTTAACAGGCAAGCTATCAACCCCTATTACCCTTTAACGTGCTCAGATCAGTGTGTAACAACTCCACACACACACACACACTCTGAGATCTATTAGTGTAGATACCTGTGCCCCCAAATGTCCAGGATTGAATCCCACTGCTGCTTCCCCCTCTACTCTCAGGCGTAGAAATACAAAAGGTGAGCCTCTACTGTGTGTGTTTACATGCTTTTACTGCCTGCCAGTAATAGGGCCCCTTTAAATGTCAATCAGCAAAATAATTTGTCACTAAAATCAACGAATAATGACCATAAATAATGTAATTCTTTAACATAAAATTCAAAAAGGTAAGCCCAATGACACACATTGAGCGTCCAGTCAGGTCCGTTTTTACCTGTGCCCCCAAATATCCAGGATTGAATCCCATTGCTGCTTCCCCCTCTTCACTCTCAGGCGTAGAAATACTAAAGGTGAGCGAGGCCTCCTGTTTTTTTATTTTTACAACACAATAATGACGTAGCACATACATGACAAATACATAATTACAAAGCAAACAAAAAGACCAAAACAGTTCAGTCTCAAACATACATACACGTAGGTGGTTACAGGAGTATCACATGTATGATTGGAGGAGATCCATGAGGTTCCTTTAAACATAAAAGCCGACAATTCAGGTCCAAGGAAATGTAAGTAAGGCTTCCAGATTGAATAGAACTGATCAGATTTGGCATGTAAAACATTTGTGAGATATTCCAGGGGAACCAACTCAAATATAATGTTGCGCCAGACTTTGAGACATGGGACCATATCCTTAGTAATCAAATATTTTTCCTAGCAGCAAAAGTAAGATCAAAAGGCCTCAAATCACTATTTAGACCCGAGTTAAAGCTCCCTGGCGACAAATGCACGTTTCTGTCCGTCTATATGTGGCCGTGTGTCTCTCCATCCGTCCCGTCGGTTAATTTGTGAGCAGCGTGGGTTTGCTATGAAACACAGCGGTTGTCCAATAAAAGTGACCTATGGGGTCAGGAGCGGAGCCTAATGATTTTCCGCTACCTTGCCGTGATTCTTTTGAAGGCAAAGCGCAGAGCTGTCGGCCGCCCACACATCTTGATTGCTCTGAGATTACTTTCCTCACAGCACAGACAAGCAATCAGTCCTCCCCCTCCTCCCCTTCTGTCTCTCGCTCTACTTCCTGTCTGTCGCATTCTCATCTATCTGCATGACCCAAACATTACAACACACAGCTTTTCTACCGGATGTTTAAACGCTGCCGCAAAATCAGCCGCACCAAAACGTCCTCACACTTTCTGTTGTATTATTTCTCTTTTGTTTCGATCCTGCAGAAGATGAGATGACTCAGTCCAATTAGGCGTTTGTTTTCTCTCTCTCGCAGTAAAATAACAGATAAATCCCTCGGGGTGTTTTGAAGGCACTGTTCATACTGTGTAAGTGACAGTCTAATAAGATGGCTTTGTAAGATGAATTGCCCCCATCGTATAAATGGCCCACTTAATGCAGCTGGCGTGCAAACACAGGAAGGGGGGGTGAAAAAAAAACTGCTTACGACAAATATAGGGTGCACATTGCAGGGATGCTAGGTTTCATTACAGATATGGAGGGACAGATAGATGGGATTTTGTAAAAACGCTAGTGTCCTGAAAGTAATTTTAGCTTGTAGCACGGCACACTGCCTTCTCCTGGGGTTTTTTTTCAGACATAAAGTGGCCCATACGAGCTGATGCCGGGGTGAGATCGGAACAGCCTGTACCAGACCCGGGGAAATTGCACCTATAAGGACGGCAAACATAAAAATGAAAGATATGGCTGGTGAACATGATAGGTCAGCGAGAGGAAAAGCCCTAACAGGAAGAGCTCACCTTTTAACAAGAAACATTCAATCAAAATGCATCACGATCTTTGACAAGGTCTTCGAACGTTGTAAATCTATCGTAAAATTAGTTATGGAAAGTGCATTTACTAATTCCTGTCCTTAAGTACAAGTGTGAGGTGCTTTTCCTTCCATGTTATGCTACTTTATGATAGCATTGGTTTAAAATAGGTAAGATTGAATGAACACAGACACCTTTTATGGTAGTTAAGGAAAGCCTCTAAAAAAAGCTCTGTTCGGTTTTAAAACTTCAAGATTTGTCTGTAACATTACATATGCATGACTGAATGGGCAAGAAGTTTAATATCATTTATTAGGGGTCAAACAACACACAGATTGCATCCTATTTTGATTGAAAGGTCGCTATCTTGATTGGTGAATGAAGCTACGTTATATCACCTTTTTTCCAACTTAACTCCCCCACTTCAAACCCGAAAAGCGCAGAGAAAAACACAAGTAAAAGAGACGTCTTATTGAAAACACTCTAAACTGTTTTAACTTCAGCAAAAATGCCCGTGTCCTTGTAGGACCCCATCAAGTAGAAATGGAGTAAATGTGTTTGCAGGGCCTTTTATACAGCAGGGTCAACCCTTGTAGTATTCAAATAGACACACACATTCCCACGAACACACACACACACAGACGAGGCAGACAACTGGCCATGCAGAGTGATTTAAGGCGAGTATCGTCAGAGTGCTGTAGGTCAGTGTCTAAATGAAGCGTGGTGGAGCAGCGGCCGTCTCATTTCCACCGCTGACCTTTCCCTGCTCGCTGCTTCAGGATGAGCGAGCTACACGGCTGACATTAATGACCCCCTTCCTCTGTTTCTCCCCATTTGTTACTGTCATCTTATCTCTCTCCCTTTCCTTTCCCTCCCTCTTTCTCTTACTCTCTCTCCATGGTGTTCAGCAAAATCTCACACGGACATGTTGGAAGTAAATCACTCCTCTTCTATGTGGAGGAATACTAATTGCAATCAGGACTTTGGTGATCATGATTGATATTTTAAAGGCGTGCTATGCTCATAGAAACTTTCCTGAGTGTCCAGTGCACTGAAATGCAACAGATTACAACAAAAGTGCATTGAATTCAGGTGAAGACCACTTATTTTAACTTGATTTAAAGTCTTATTTTGATGCACAGACGGTTTAATTACCAGGAAGGTAACAAAAGTACAAGTTAAAAGCAACTGTCTTCATTTAAATGTGACTCAATACTATTTAAAATCTGCGTCTAACAGATGCACTTTGAATAAAAGGCAATTGTTTCTCTAAAGAAAGATTTCTACACAATTGTAGCACAGCATGGAAGTAAAATAACTGCTCTGTTTATTTAAAGGGGCCCAATTATGCTCATTTTCAGGTTCATATTTGTATTTTGTGCATCTACTGTGTCTTTTCATGCTTCAAAAAGGTCTTTATTTTTATCATACTACCTGCCAGCATAATAGGGCCCCTTAAAATGTCAATCAGCAAAATAACTTGTCCCGAAAATCAATGAATAATGAGTATAATTCATAATAATAAGACCAATTACAAGCATTTAGCATCAAGTCAGTCTGTTTTTGAGAGACTTCCTGTCCCTATTCTATGCTCATGTCGCCCCTTTATCGATAATGTGGTAAAAACAAGTCATTAATTAATATAAATGTCATTTTCAGTGCTTATATTTGAATATTGTGACTCTATTTCGGTGCTGGAAAGGCTTCAAAACACATGTAGGTTGGTTGTTATATCAACGGGTGATAGCATAAGATTGACTTTCATTTCTAATTATATGAAAAATGTCAAAGGTAATTATTTAAACATTTTCATTTCACATTCTATAATCAAGTGTTTGAAAGCAATAAGGCTAAATATTTCTTTTCGAGCGTGCGCCTCGTATGCATTTTAATGATCTGCTACAAATGTCATATCCTCCTCAATATTGTGCCGTGTGTAATAAATCTGAGAGCTGCAGGAGTTTAATGTCTCTGCTAGTCGGTGCATCGGCAGAGGAGCAAACACAGCTGTGAGAGCCAATAATGAGCCAGTAATATATACTCTGATTGGTATTAGCCTCTTCCTCTCTCCCTGCAGAGACTGCTGCTGCCGGTGCTAATGACGATGATGAGGCCGATGATGAAGATGGCGCTTATACGGTCTACCCGGGACTTCAGTTCTGCGCCAGCCCTTACACTGACCGGATATATCTCTACACAAAGGTACCGTTGAAATAATAATCCTTCTAAAGATCTTTAATGGCTCCTCCTTACAAGAGTACAACGGAACCTTTTAAAGGTGGTATAAGAAAAACACAAATATATATTGCATACATGTCGTAAAACTCCACCTTTTGCCCATTATTAAAATATATGTCTCTCTTCCCACGGACTTCAGAATTACATTCATTCAAAGAGGATATATTAGGCTAATTTTTAGGTTCATATCAGTATGTAGTGTCTCTACTTTAAAGAGTCCTCTCCTGCTGATGTTCAGGTGTATATCAGTATGTAGTGTCTCTACTTTAAAGAGTCCTCTCCTGATGATGTTCAGGTGTATATCAGTATGTAGTGTCTCTACTTTAAAGAGTCCTCTCCTGCTGATGTTCAGGTGTATATCAGTATGTAGTGTCTCTACGTTAAAGAGTCCTCTCCTGCTGATGTTCAGGTGTATATCAGTATGTAGTGTCTCTACTTTAAAGAGTCCTGTCCTGCTGATGTTCAGGTGTATATCAGTATGTAGTGTCTCTACTTTAAAGAGTCCTCTCCTGCTGATGTTCAGGTGTATATCAGTATGTAGTGTCTCTACTTTAAAGAGTCCTCTCCTGCTGATGTTCAGGTGTATATCAGTATGTAGTGTCTCTACTTTAAAGAGTCCTCTCCTGCTGATGTTCAGGTGTATATCAGTATGTAGTGTCTCTACTTTAAAGAGTCCTCTCCTGCTGATGTTCAGGTCTATATCAGTATGTAGTGTCTCTACTTTAAAGAGTCCTCTCCTGCTGATGTTCAGGTGTATATCAGTATGTAGTGTCTCTACTTTAAAGAGTCCTCTCCTGCTGATGTTCAGGTGTATATCAGTATGTAGTGTCTCTACTTTAAAGAGTCCTCTCCTGCTGATGTTCAGGTGTATATCAGTATGTAGTGTCTCTACTTTAAAGAGTCCTCTCCTGCTGATGTTCAGGTGTATATCAGTATGTAGTGTCTCTACTTTAAAGAGTCCTCTCCTGATGATGTTCAGGTGTATATCAGTATGTAGTGTCTCTACTTTAAAGAGTCCTCTCCTGCTGATGTCCAGGAAATGCCCTGCATACTATTATATATTTGTTTCCATCTCTAAAGCCGCGCTACGTGACATTTGAAAGTGAAAATATATGTGTTCATCAAGTGTGGTCACATTCACCGAATTCACCACATTACATTTGCTGATGCATGTAAACACTATCTCCCCGAAGAAAGGGATTGAATTCAAAAGCATTTCTTCCTCTCAGACAAAGCTGGATGTCTTATTTATTCTCCTCTTGTCCCTTTAGTATAAACCATTGTACGATGTCTAATGGCCTTTGTTTGAGTATTACATTTCAGACGGCAGCTATCTGAAGATACCGAAGTGCAAACATCTCACAAGTGTCAGCATCGGGAGCTCTTTATACTTTGTTTTAACTGAAAGGCGGAAGTTTTTATTCCTCAACGCAGTGAGAATAAGTCAAACGGAAAGGGCATGCATTGGTTCTGAAACCCACACGATGTTTTGTTCCTCCCCAGCTTGTTCCTGTCACATTCAAACATTGAACAAAGCATAATTAATCCCTTTGTTTAGTGCGAAGTGCTGCAAAACACAATAAACTTAACAAAAGGTGAAACGTGCTGTTCTGCCACTCTTTGCCAATTAGCAACCCGTACAGATGTGATCAAACAGTAACAGGGAACATGAGGGAAAGTCAGAGGTTAAGCATGAAGCTAATGGTGATTGAAAGAGCTCAAATGATTCCAGTTAGGGTAGAAACTACTCTTACTAATGCTTGATATTAACCTTGATTGCCTCCTGTCTATTATCAGAGGGGCTTGTTTGAGCTTCTCTCTTTTCTGTGAGATTGATCGAGGCTGTGTGGTGAAGGAGAGAAAGACAAGCTCTTAAATCCACTCATATTCTTTAGGTCAACACAAATGAAAGGTTCAGGAATTACCAAAGGATTACCAATACCATTTAAAAAGGATCTGCAGAGCCTCACTCCTACGTTTCCTCCTTTATCTGCAATCCTCCTGCGTTTACCAGCCCTAAGGGAGTCCTAAGGGAGTCTTAACATTTCTTTATATTTGATTTATTAACATATATTTAAAAGCGCGATCCACACATTTGACATATCAAACATGAAAGACAGAGCTTTGCAGCTAATTACACAATGTTTTCCAGCAGAAATGAAGTTCCTCATTGTCAAAAAAGCTCATTTCAATGTATATACAAAATTAGGAATCTGGTCGAGTATTGCTTTCATCGACCGATCCTCAATTCTTTATGTACTGATTGATAGTGTTTGTTGTGTAAGTGCTGCGCTGTCCGTGGTGCTGAAACAGATCTGAGGAAAGCCATAAAAAGAGAGACAGAAAACACCGTTTAAGTCTTGATTTTTCACTGTTTTAGTGTATATTTCGCTGACTCAAAGTCTTGTGTATATCTTGGTGTTTTGCTGCACACATTCTTTCTTTGTTGTCTCTTGCTTTTCCCCCACTTTATGGAAGACTACTGCAGTCCTAAATCACCTGAGTACCGCTTTAAAATCACTATTCTCTTGACATACCTGGGCGCAACAACCTAAAATAAATGGACTCAATATTGCTCGAAATACAAAACAACTCAACATCCATCTGCTCTGTTCGAACGGTAATGAACAACATCAGCAGTGACAGAATGCCGCCTGAGGGAAGAAGTGTAAAATCAGTCATACATTTGTAGATTTCCCCGAAACAAGCAGCAGTCATTTTGAAAGAGCTGACCACAAACAAAGACACGATTCCCCTTCAGCAACCAATCATGTTGCATTTAAACAAAACTGCAGGCGGCCTCTCTTGCTGTGAAGACTTTCATTCAGATAATCAAGTGAAATGCTCTTTAAGCTTCTTGTGTCATTGAACTTTGTGTTGCCGTGTGCATCTGATTACACCCCGGTGTATTCCTGGCACTCGTCTTGAGTGCCACTCGCCAACAAGACCTCCGTATTGATCGGATTGTGATGCTCGCCACCCTTTTGTTTCATTCATGAGGGATCAGAGTCTTTCCCCAACTAAAGCAGATAAGAGACAACAGGGTTTTACATAGAGAGGACCACCAGAGAGCTGAACTGAATGCAATATTACCCAGAGTGTCGTGCACGCATGGCTGAGAAGATAAGCCGTGGAGATAAATGTCCCCCGCTGTCGTTTAAATGATAAACTGGAGGAATTTTTGGCTGGAAAGCTGTCACATCGGGATTATCCGGGACCGCTCGATGCACTGGAAGATTTGTCCCTGGGGTTTGAATGAGAAATATTGAGAGTATTAAGAATTTGAAGTTCATTTTCTTTGGTTGTTTAATTCAAGGATTCACTGTTCCTACTTGAGGTGCAGTCTGTTACATGTCAACACCAGGAAGAGCATATTCGGGGGGGTTTAACCACGTCAGGATGATTCAGACGTGCATTATGTTGGGCTAAACTTATAAGAAATCCTTCGCTGTGATTACCGGTGTCATTTGTAACCTATAGTCAATACTGTACCTTTTATTATACCTTTCAAGATGAACATACAGGGTCGTTAATGTGACTTTAAGTGGACAAATCGCTAATGTGATGCATGGAAAATCCTAAATATCCCAAGTATAAAATGTCCCTGTTAGCTCAGAGTTCATATTTAGCTATTAGCATCTAGCGGTCTTGTCTCAATTTGAATATGTTTGTGAATAGACCAGTGTCTGATGGAAAACAGCATGCTTGTGTCCCTTTTTTAAAGTTCCTACATGCTAGTTTTGTGCTTTAAACATGCTGCCTGTTGTCCTCTACAAACACTACAAACTAACCTTATGTAGCCCTAGATTATATGTATATTGGTAGCTGTCAATTCTCATTTAATCCCATATGTTAGCTAGCTTGAGCTTGCAGGATTGAGTCCAGTCCAGCAAAACAACACCTTATACACATGAATTAATGTATTTTGTATTTTTTATTTCTGTTATTATTGTGAGTAGGGATGATATAGTACATCTCTATTCTACTTCTCGCTGCAAACAGAACCAGCGGCTCCACTGTTCCCCCGACCCTCCATGATATTTATTTTTGCCATAATCCAAACAAACATGTGGGCCTCTGTGCGCAGGAAGAAAACGCCCTAATGTTGATTTGTATCTCCAGATGCCTGTGTCAGCTGCCGACAGGTATTAACCTTTAAACTTCTCCCAACAAATCCAGATTTCAGATTTAACTTGAATTCGCTGGTCAGCCTCTTTCTGGAAAAAATGTCCCTGATGTTTGGCACAATCACAGAAGGCTTCTCAGGCTTCAAATTGGCAGTAGTTAGTGCTAATGAAGCAGTAATAACTAGCAAAATGTTCTTTATTGTGATTATTTTCCACAAGGATTATGCAGGTACCTCCGAGCAGCGGCGGTATGATTACCCATAATCACAGGGAGGTACATTCATGCGGATATATGCAGGGTATTTTTTTTAAGAAGCATTATCTTCAAAGTATTTTGTACATACATTAGAATAAAAACGAGAGATCACTAACGAGCTCCTTGGTTACCATGAGGATTTCCATGGCAACAAAGTGTGGGCAGATATAATTGGATCCAAGTTCTGCGAGTTAGTGATTAGAGATCTGATTGCTTGTCTGAAATTACCTGTAGTTTAATATAAATTGAGCCGCAGAACACAATGTAACACGTTTAGCTGCTGTAGCTGCTATTGTCATACATGTTTCATACAGGACTGAATGGCTTAGCGAGAATATTTTATTATAAATACTTCTTTTGAACCTCCCTCTTTGTTCCCAGGCGTCTGTAAGATTACAATCTTCTCAATAGTGTTATTATCCGCTAGCTTTTCCCACAATTTCATTCTCATTCTCATTTGCATTTCTCATCTGTATCACCACAGTTATACATCTTAAAGAGGCCCTATTATGTGTTTTGGGGTCTTCCCTTTCCTGTAGTGCTATATAGGTTATTGTCAGAGGTGGGAAGTAGTGGAGTACAAATACTATGTTACTGTACTTAAGTACATTTTTCTGGTATCAGTACTTTACTCCACTACTTACGAGTTTTTACTTTTACTTCTTACATTTTGAACACAAATACCTGTACTTTCTACTTCTTACATTTTGAACCCAAATACCTGTACTTTCTACTTCTTACATGTTGAACCCAAATACCTGTACTTTCTACTTCTTACATGTTGAACTCAAATACCTGTACTTTCTACTTCTTCCATTTTCCAAACAGGCTGGTTCCTTTAGTTTGAATGTGTGTTTGGTGGCGTGATCATTATTATTTAGAGTCATTGCGTGCCTATTGATTTGAACACGATCCGTGTATCCATCATTTCCTGGTCTTCTCTAAAGATGAGGGACCAATGAAAACGTTGTCATGTTGCCGTTGTTCAGCATGGAAACATTCATTAGCTAACGATGACATTATTGTTCTATTAATATAAAGGGAGGTCAGGCACTCTTTAAAACAGCTGCTAGTGATGGGTACTTTTTACTGAAGTACATTTCAAAGCTACTTTTACACGAGTACTTTTAAACACGAGTATCTGTTCTTCTACTTGAGTAAAGGATGTGTGTACTGTTGCCATCTCTGGTTATTGTGCATGTAAATGGTCTGCAGAGCCTAACATCCCTAAGCTCCCTGTAACAGAAACATGTCTGCTTTTTAGGAAACTGTTGTTAATGAGAAAACAAAAAAGACACCCACCTTCTGTGACGCATTAAACCTTAATTTGACAGCATCAACATCACCCTGACATTTATCTGTGAAACAATAACGGTGCTGCAGCTGCGTCGCCGTTCACTTTAAGGTACGCCGAGTTACAGTGCACGGTTTTTATTTCCCCGCCGGTGTTACACTGGTGACTCAGCAGCGAGTCCCACCTGTCTCACCAACAGTTTGGGTGTAAAAACACGAGGAGCCAGGGAGAAACCTCTGAAGAACCATGAAGGGACTGTTTGTAGTGAAGTGGTGCCACCATGTACCATTTACTGCTTCAAAGAACCACTGAGTGAGTTTTATGGATTCCTCTCTGCTGGGAGACTGAGGGACTTCGGGCCAGAACTAATGGTCTATTTTTTAAGCATTTAAGCTGTTAAAAAACAAACAAAAGAATAAAAACGTATTCATTATCGGTGCCATCCTCCTCCAAATGCAGGAGTTTTTCATAATGAGACTAAACTTAGGGAACTGTTGTTAAAAAACAAACAAAAGAATAAAAAATGTATTAGATAGATGGATAGATGGATAGATAGATAGAGAGAGAGAGAGAGATGGATGGATAGACAGATAGATAGAGAGATAGAGAGAGAGAGAGAGAGATAGATGGATGGAGAGAGAGAGAGATAGATGGATAGAGAGAGAGAGAGAGAGAGAGAGAGAGAGAGAGAGAGAGAGAGAGAGAGAGAGAGAGAGAGAGAGAGAGAGAGAGAGAGAGAGAGAGAGAGAGAGAGAGAGAGAGAGAGAGAGAAGAGAGAGAGAGAGAGAGAGAGAGAGAGAGAGAGAGAGAGAGAGAGAGAGAGAGAGAGAGAGAGAGAGAGAGGTTAATGATCTGCAAAGGAAGAGGAGAGACACTTTTGAACATTAAAGCATGTAGAAATGTCCCAGTAGAGCCACTAAATACTAATATACACGTGAAAATGAACATCATATGGCATCTTCAAACTCATTCACACCTTCAAGATGAGTGAGGTAAAGGTTGTTTTGATGATTTTGATGTTAACCAATATCTAAACCCATCATAATTGATTCTTTGCTGCTTATAAATGCTTAATGGGGCTTAACAGAAAAACAAAACAGCAAAAAATCTTCCATTGCTTAAAAAATGACAAGTAGAGGCTCTGATAGATGGGATGTTGGTATTAGAAGTAGCCACAAATGTTTTTAGCTAAAGGCCGTCTACTTCCTCTCCTCGTTTGTTAGGACGGGACTCCGTTGAGCTCGAGCTTCACCCCTCTGGACATCAAACTCACCAACTGGGACGAGCTGCCCGAGGCCTTCAGCCGGCGCCGCGAAAATCGAATCCAGGTCTGCCCTTCCCGCCAGGCTGTGTGTGTGTGTGTGTGTGTGTGTGTGTGTGTGTGTGTGTGTGTGTGTGTGTGTGTGTGTGTTGTGTGTGTGTGTGTGTGTGTGTGGTGTGTGTGTGTGTGTTGTGTGTGTGTGTGTGTGTGTGTGTGTGTGTGTGTGTGTGTGTGTGTGTGTGTGTGTGTACACGTGGGAGGTGTAGCTACTCAATGTGTCATAACTGTGAATAACGCCCTATTCCACTGAAGCAGGTTTTAAAACGTGTCGATATTTCCTTTCATTTATTTGACTAGAAAGATACCGAACATATGATTTGACATAATTTCCAAGAAGAAAATTCTACATTTGCTAATTTTTCACTTATTGAAGCTTTAAAGATGACCTTAATTTTAGACTAAGATCACTCGGTGTGAAGATGAATGAAGACGAGGCTGTGCGGAGGTTATTAAACAGAAATCAGAAGTGTGTGTGAATATAATGACACCACTGTATATGAGGAGGAAAAGGTGGAGAGTGGGTGATCTCTTCTTCCCCCACTGCAGGGCCTGAAGGGGTGGGGGGGGGGGGGATGATGGAGAGAGGAGGACAAAAAAGAGAGGGGGTTTGTGAGAGCAGCGAAAGAGAAAGTGCCGTTTTATGGCGGTCGTTAAAGGAGACGGATCATCGCCTGAAACGACCCCTGCACGCCGAACGGCTAATATTAAATCCTGCAATCTGCTGATAGACGCCCCACTGTCCCTTGTTTATGTCGGTTTGTAAAACCAAGGCGTCCATCCGCTCTGACCCATCATTTACGCCCCGTTACACTCCAATTGTCCATCAAAATCAATAGCAGGGCCAGCGGTTTAATGCGCAACACGGCGGGGAAGAGGTGTGTAAACTCACACCGCAAGCAAACATCTCGTCAAATAATTTATGGGTGGCAACCATTATAAATGATTTTGAAATGATCTATATTTCATGAAAATGGAGCCCTTTAAGGGTTTGAAACATGTATAATACATTTTTGATTATTAATTGTGAGGTTGCAGAGAGTGCATTGTCGTCCTCCTACATGTAAGTCGGTTTTTACGCCTCTTACAGGATAAATCTGGCATTCTGTGTATTTCTTACAATCAGCAAATTCCGTGTCTCTTTCAAGCCTCACTCCTCTGTTTGTTGACGTTAATCTTATAAAACAGCTCAGAAGTGAATAGTTTTAAATGCATGAAGGATTTTAATCGTCCAATGTCTGGATAAGGACGGGCATTTTTGAATTTCTGTTGTGTTTTACCTTCATTTAATCTGCAGCTTTAATGAGAAGTGCTCGATTATAGGCCTATCCTTGACTAAAGACTGTCAGGTTTCACTTTGTCGACAAATCAATTAGTTTGTTTAATTGAAAGAACTGAGTTCCTCCACGGAGAATCATGCAAACACATCCATAAAAACCTTGTGTTTAGCAGCAGATGTGCTCATTCATTTACATAAAATGGCTTTAAAATCACTCAGACTAAAGAAATCTCAAACCCAAACTACCAATTAGTTGACAAATCGACAAAGATGCTACACAATGCAGCTGCAAAACATAAACAAAGCAAACCTGGGAGTGAAACTATATCATGATAATGCATATAGAGTTTGTTTTCACACAGATAATATCTTTTTCTGAGAGCAGCTATCATCGATGGAGAAAAAACACTTCTCCAGTGTAATATACGTAGGTAAATCGCCCATTAGGCCTTGGTGTGCCGTCTGTTTTTGTGCCAGTGGATTCTCTTTGACTTCTGAAAACACATACTGTGTGTGTGTGGGTGTGTGGGTGGGTGTGTGGTATCTGTGGGTGTGTGTGTGTCTGTGTGTGTGGTATCAGTGTGTGTGTGTGTGTGTGGTATCAGTGTGTGTGTGTGTGTGCTGTCCAGGTTTGGATTGTTTTCAGCCAAAGTGTATTTCCAAAAATTGAAATGATGTTTTGTTCTTAAAGAGGCGCCCATATCTAAATCTATTACTCAGGTGTGTGTGTATCAGTGTGTGTGTGTATCAGTGTGTGTGTGTATCAGTGTGTGTGGGTGCTGTCCAGGTTTGGTCTGTTTTCAGCCAAAGTGTATTTCCAAAAATTGAAATGATGTTTTGTTTTCTTAAAGAGGCTCCCATATCTAAATCTGCTTTTGTAGAAGATGAAGGCTGCAGCGATTCTGGTTTTGCTTCTTGAAATTGAGTGTGTGTGTGTGTGTGTGTGTGTGTGTGTGTGTGTGTGTGTGTGTGTGTGTGTGTGTGTGTGTGTGTGTGTGTGTGTGTGTGTGTGTGTGTGTGTGTGTGTGTGGTGTGTGTGTGTGTGTGTGTGTGTGTGTGTGTGTGTGTGTGTGTGTGTGTGTGTGTGTGTGTGTGTGTGTCCTGCAGGTACTGAGGTTCGTTCAGGACTGGAGCGGTCTGGCAGCCATGAAGCAGAAACTCCTTCAGCGCAGCGGCCGCCTCTTCCACAGCCCGACTCTGGGCTTACAGCAGCTGGCCGCCGCACAGCGACCGCACTCCAGCACCAAGAGGTCAGAAATCTGTCTTTCCTTGAAGGAAACACGTAGCTTTGACTTTCAAATACTTAGCTATACATTAAAAACTCAATACACTAAGCCCCTCCCTGCAGCAGCAAATAGTGTAAAAGCAAACCGAAGTCGTGCGTTTCTACGTGTTGAAGAAGTGTGTATGCTACTGTTGTAAATCTGCATTCATGTGGTGTAGGAAAAGGGGAAATGATAGTGGGAAAATTCACATTAACAGGTGCCGGAAAATCATAAAAGATCTGCACACTACGCTGAAAAATGGTAAATGTAAGCCTGATTAATAGTAAGAAACGTGAATCTGTTCCGTATCAATTTATATATATTTACAATATAATGAACAATAGGCATGTAATTTGTGACATGCATCCTCAGCTGGTCAGGATGCAGCTCTAGCTTCAGTGTTTCGGTACAATATTAAGCAAGTAGTCATCAAGTGCACATTTAAAACCCCTTAGGTTTCCATTTTAAATACAAAAAGGCAAGAGAGTGTTTTTCAACCAATCCATGGAGCTAATGTTAAGCATGCTAGCTACAGCTGATAAAACTGCCTAGCAACAGCTTTTAATTTAGATCTCAAAATCAATGGTTACCAGCTAGAAGTGAGAAGCTGCTTTTATCTTCTTCTAATGTTAATTTACTTTCAAAAATAAGTGTTGAATCTTACCGAAATGAGTGTTAATTAATGTGTAAACTGTAACGAGAACGAGTAACTCTTCCCCTCGGAGCGGATCAGTAAGAAACAATGTGCCCTGGCACCCCTGTAGTGTAGAGTTGTGTAGTGTTGTGTAGTGTACATCTGAAAAAACTACTTCCAAACGTTATGTCAGAAACCGGAAAGCAACGTGTGAGATTTCACAGAGGAACCAGCAGATTTGTAAATACTAACTGCCCCAGGCGTCATGGAGGCTGAATAGTGTGTGTGTGTGTGTGTGTGTGTGTGTGTGGTGGGGGGGGGTGTATCAAAGGGTGTCAGCTGAGAGGATGAGCTGTGTATGTGTACATGTGTGTTTTTTGACAAACAAGCATTGTTGCTGGCACACTAATTACAGCTGGCGTGGATAGAGGCAGGGAAAGTTTGCCAATTACAGGGTAGACCTGTGTGTGTGTGTGTGTGTGTGTGTGTGTGTGTGTGTTAGTGAGAGAGTGTTTCTCAACCGGGTAACGTGTTTTGGGTGCATGAACCTAATCAAGGTGTGAGTAGGAGGCAATTGGCCCGGCTTGATTTGATACCTGTTTGATTTATTCACTAATCAAAACCAATCAAGCTCCAGCTTCGGCTCAGCGGGGCGATCGCGGCTCACCTTCGCAGCGCCGAGACACTCGCTTTCCAACGTATTCAAACTTAATGCACTTCCAACCCTGTGTGCTGTTTCGTTGTGAGCCACTCACGGTGATTTACAGCCATTTTTAGAAGAGTTAAGAGGATTTTAATCGCGTTTGCATCCTGCCTAAGTACGCTTCACAGCTAAATGACTGCAAACATTGGCTATAAATTGTATATTGCTTCTATAATACGCCATTATAGTGGAATAAGAATCTTTTAATATCATTTACATGCATGCATATTGCTAATCAATGCATGCAAGTAGCAGTGGTGACAAAGAGTCAACGATTTGGGATTTGTATCATTTATTCTCAAGGCAAAATCCTCCAGCCATTACAGCGTTAAAAATATTCAGAATTAGGCTTTTAAATAAAGATTTTAAAGTTCTGTTTCCAGCAATACAAGTTGACTAAAAGCCTGGGCATTTGAGTCTCATTCTATTCTAGTTTTAGTCAATAAAAACTGTTGACATGTGAGTCTTTTTTGGATTATCTGATTAAATAATAACGTAAATTAGTCAAAACCAATTATTTTGTCATTTTAGTCGAACATGCAGTGTGTGTGTGTGTGTGTGTGTGTGTGTGTGTGTGTGTGTGTGTGTGTGTGTGTGTGTGTGTGTGTGTGTGTGTGTGTGTGTGTGTGTGTGTGTGTGTGTGGTGTGTGTGTGTGTGTGTGTGGTGTGTGTGTGTGTGTGTGTGGTGTGTGTGTGGTGTGTGTGTGTGTGTGTGTGTGTGTGTGTGACAGAGAGAGGGTAAGAGACGGTGGGAGGTGAGAAAAAGAAAGAAATAATTTGGTTTTTAAGCATTTTTGTCACAACTCTTGCATGTAGACGTCGTCTCAGTTTGCGTTCAATGACGTTTGTGCCGCTTTGTCTTAGTCATGGTTAATATAAAGCTAAAATCATTTTATGTTCATAGTCTTTATCCTAAATTAGCAATACATAACGTATAAATAACTAGTACATTTTCACCACTGTCATGTCTACAGTAAATATGAATCCACCACCAGCAGCAAAACCAGTTACCAAGCAACCATCTAGAGACTAGAGGAAGTTACTGCCTCCCGGCCAAGAAATAGTATGCTGCATAACCTCCTGTAAAAACACAAATTAGCAGACAGATATGGATGTGATATCAATCTTGTTGTCTCGCTCTGGCAAGGAGGGGAATCAGTATTTCAAAAAATATCATAATAGTTCTTTAAAAAGGAGTTAAAGTCTCGTGTAAGAAAAGAAAACACGGTCTTAATTCAGTCAATCTTATGAATCCTCGAGGTGTTGATTATGCTTAATATTATCAGTTTCGTCAAATATGTAAATACATGTTTGCTTGCTTATTTGTCACTGCCGCATAAGTGTGCTTCTTCCCCTTTTTATCTCCACAAATAGAATATGTATATTGTGTATATATATATATATATGTATGATACTTATGTATGTCTGCATGTTCATGATATAAGATAAATTGGGACCCACTTGTGTAGAATCCAGATTGCTACTTGTGGTCAAACATCTGTTATGCAAAAAAAAGATATACTGCATAACGGAGAAGCAGCGTAACAACATGCAAACACACGCACACGCACACACACACACACACACACACACACACACACACACACACACACACACAGCAGAAGCGCAGTTGGACTCCAGTTTAGTGTAAGGTATCTCGTTTCTTCCCGCCTCTGTGCAGGGACTGTTTGAAGCAGAGGAAGCTCGGGTGTTTGATGAAGACTTACCTTCTTCCTCATCTCCCCTCAGCTTCCAGAGAAACTTCTCCTCTTTGATGTCGCTCCCTCCTCCATCTTTCCTCAATTTTTCCGTCCTCCTACTACCTTCTCTCCATCTCTCTCTCTCTCTCTCCCAAAAGAAAGCGTTCTGTCCAGATGGAAGTGGTGGAAATGCATTAAAAAAAATGTCACAGCGTTGCCTCCGGGGCCGAGTAGGAATACTAACAGCATAGTGTAACAGCTGCAACTCCGTGCTGGTTAAATGGAGACTAGTACTTCATTTCATCAGGGAAACGGAATAAAAACCCATAATCCAGGTGGAATACCACCACACCGTCATATTTAACTGTCTTTTTATGTAAAAATAATATGATTTTTATTCAAAATTTGGGAGTTTTGCATCAATATCATGTGATAAAAAAATATTGGAGTGAATAGCTGATTTACGTATCGCTGCAAGATTAGTGGATGCATTAATTAGTTGTAATATAATACAAATAATACTTGTTTCATCATTTTTGTAACGCATGTCATGCAAAAATATCACAAAAAGGTGCTTTTCTCCGGTGCATAATATACAGAATTAAATATATTTTGCTTTTGTCTGACAAAACAAGACATTTAGAGATACAACCTCGGTCTTTGAGAAACTGCTGTGGACTTATTTTTAATATTTTCTGAATTTTTTTAGACCTAATGATTAATTTTACAATTAATTAAGTACAGGGGGTACCAAGTTCGAATCCCACTGCAGTCAGCATGTCGTTGTGTCCCTCGGCAAGACACTTCACCCCAAATTGCTCCTGTGGGGATTGTCCACAGTATTGAATGTATGTAAGTTGGATAAAAGCGTCTAACAAATGTAATGTAATTGATAGTGAAAATAATCATTACATGCCGCCTTACTGCTGTATTCAACCGATGCATATTGTAACAAGGCTAATGGGTTAAAGCACAGCCTTTACATACTCTACAAGAAGGCTGAATATTTGTCAAATGCTGCGGCTCTAACACAGAAAAAAAACACAACATTTTATGCAGAAAATCGTAACATACCTGCAGAACGTGATCATGAAACCTATGATAGAAAAGTAGCTGGTTTATTTGCATACTTCAGCATTCAACATCCTCTGTCTTTGAGCTAAACCACGAGCCTCTACCCGCTGAAGGACTTCAGTTTAGCTGCTGACCTCTGACCTCTATACAGGAGGACAGAGGAGGGATAATTGCTGAATGGGAGCCATTACAGCGGCCCTCTGTTGAAGCCTAAATGATCTGATTGCTCACTTTTCTCTCAAGACCACAGCAATTTTCCTCCAGCTAGAACAAACAAGTCAGATATTTCTTTCTACTCCTGTATTCCTTGTCAACTCCGTCGCCCTGGGGTCATTTTAATCCTGTCCAGATTGACACGTAGTGTTTCATGCAATGTTCAACTTGCACACCTAGGATCTGTATTACAAGGGCCATAAAAACCAGAGGCGGGCGGGCTGGATGGATTAGATTAGATGATTGACGATCCCTGTGGGGAAATTAGATTTGTGCAGCAGGAGAAGTGATAGGATCCAGCAGGGGAAGAGGACAAACAGAATCAAAACTCACAGGAAGAATTGAAAATGAGCAATGAAGGTGAGATTTGAACAGTGTTGCTGCATTGCACTGTGTGTAGGGGCTTGCCAGTTCTGTGGGTGTCGGTGTGTGTTACATTCATGTGGGTGAGTCCCACCGCCAGATGACTCAGATTACGGATATGCTTGAGCAACGTTGAATTTCCCATCTTACCTGGTACTAATGCTGTCCAGAGAGAGCTGGTGAATCTATCTCCTTGCACCCACTACATGTGAATCAGCTCTCTTCAAGCTCTTTTGGTTATATAACGTCTGAAAATCCTCCGTTTATCCTATTATCACAGATACCTCGGTAAAGACGATGTGGCCGAGGCCTCCCTGAGCAAGGCCCAGCAGGAAGGGGGCTGCGTCCGATTGGTCACCAAGGAAGCCTTCTTCACCAAGAGGAAGTCATTGGCATCCGAGAAACCACCTGCTTCAGAGAGGTAGGTGAAGGGTCGATGTCCTCAGGTCTTAAAAAGTCTTAAAGAGGCCTAAAATGCTCATTTTCAGGTGTATATCAGTATGTAGTGTCTCTACTTTAAAGAGTCCTCTCCTGCTCATTTTCAGGTGTATATCAGTATGTAGTGTCTCTACTTTAAAGAGTCCTCTCCTGCTGATGTTCAGGTGTATATCAGTATGTAGTGTCTCTACTTTAAAGAGTCCTCTCCTGCTGATGTTCATGTGTATATCAATATGTAGTGTCTCTACTTTAAAGAGTCCTCTCCTGCTGATGTCCAGGTGTATATCAGAATGTAGTGTCTCTACTTTAAAGAGTCCTCTCCTGCTGATGTCCAGGTGTATATCAGAATGTAGTGTCTCTACTTTAAAGAGTCCTATCCTGCTGATGTTCAGGTGTATATCAGTATGTAGTGTCTCTACTTTAAAGAGTCCTCTCCTGCTGATGTTCAGGTGTATATCAGTATGTAGTGTCTCTACTTGAAAGAGTCCTCCTGCTGATGTTCAGTTGTATATCAGTATGTAGTGTCTCTACTTTAAAGAGTCCTCTCCTGCTGATGTCCAGGTGTATATCAGTATGTAGTGTCTCTACTTTAAAGAGTCCTCTCCTGCTGATGTTCAGGTGTATATCAGTATGTAGTGTCTCGACTTTAAAGAGTCCTCTCCTGCTGATGTGCAGGTGTATATCAGTATGTAGTGTCTCTACTTTAAAGAGTCCTCTCCTGCTGATGTGCTGGTGTATATCAGTATGTAGTGTCTCTACTTTAAAGAGTCCTCTCCTGCTGATGTCCAGGTGTATATCAGTATGTAGTGTCTACTTTAAAGAGTCCTCTCCTGCTGATGTTCAGGTGTATATCAGTATGTAGTGTCTCTACTTTAAAGAGTCCTCTCCTGCTGATGTTCAGGTGTATATCAGTATGTAGTGTCTCTACTTTAAAGAGTCCTCTCCTGCTGATGTTCAGGTGTATATCAGTATGTAGTGTCTCTACTTTAAAGAGTCCTCTCCTGCTGATGTTCAGGTGTATATCAGTATGTAGTGTCTCTACTTTAAAGAGTCCTCTCCTGCTGATGTTCAGGTGTATATCAGTATGTAGTGTCTCTACTTTAAAGAGTCCTCTCCTGCTGATGTTCAGGTGCATATCAGTGTGTAGTGTCTCTACTTTAAAGAGTCCTCTCCTGCTGATGTTCAGGTGTATATCAGTATGTAGTGTCTCTACTTTAAAGAGTCCTCTCCTGCTGATGTTCAGGTGTATATCAGTATGTAGTGTCTCTACTTTAAAGAGTCCTCTCCTGCTGATGTCCAGGTGTATATCAGTATGTAGTGTCTCTACTTTAAAGAGTCCTCTCCTGCTGATGTTCAGGTGCATATCAGTATGTAGTGTCTCTACTTTAAAGAGTCCTCTCCTGCTGATGTTCAGGTGCATATCAGTATGTAGTGTCTCTACAACAACTGAAGGCTATACACTATTCCTATATGCTGTTACTGATTAATTACAAATGCAAAATCCTCACATACATCAACATGTAATCTCGTGCAGCCTTGTTTTCTAACGACGACGCCTCTACATGTAGATGCTGTGCTTCATCTTCTCTGTATTTTCATTTTCCTCTCCTTAGCTGTCTCCATGGAGATCTGTGTGTGCCTTGCGGGAGGGAAGCACAAAGGCCTCTCATTGCATGTTAGTACAGTAAATATAGACCATAATACAATCTACTCAGTGAGAAGCAAGCAGCTCACCCCAGGAGGGAATATCACTATGGAAACCTGCCCCAAACACACACTCTTTTTCACATTTACACCGTAATGTCTCTGATATACCATGAAGTGCATGAAAGGATCACATTTAGGTCTTATTATAGGTCTTATTCTACATGTGTTTTTAGCAGAAGAATACATATATGTATATTTCTAATAGGAAACATAGATGTCTAACAACATAGAAACCTAAATTGTATATGTTGTTTAGCATTAGACTATATTTCTCTACATGCTTGTCCAGTTAACGTGCTAAGAGAGTTGATTTTCATACAAAATACATTATATTTTGATTAAATTCCCATTCAAATTGAGGATAATTTTCATTTGAAGGGTGATGATGATATAAAATATGACGGCAGACAATCAAAGCTTCTCCGTAAAACTCCTATAGAGGACTTTATAGTAAAAAAAGCATATTTTAAAATGAGATGCACAACATTTTTCCATTTCATCTGCTGTGGTGGGCTCCCTGTCCACAGGAAGACACAAATTAAATTGTATAAAACACAATCTTCCTCTCCACTGATTGACAGCGCTCCTCTCTCTTGCCTTTGGTTTCGTACGAAGCATAAGAGACGAGCTTGACGGTAAACACTCTCTGGCATGTTGCGTGATGTCTGGGGTCATACACCTCACTCTGCCATGTAGAGCTGTCAACTTCCTTTGTGCATACATGCATTTTAATTACTTTGAAGCTCAATGTAAAGGACATATCATAAGTGACAACCCTCTAATATGCATACTCCTTGCTAATGCATTCATTAGTAGCACACCGTGTATTTCTGGGTTACACTTCTTGTCTAAAGCACCGTGTTTCCACCGTTCTCAGTGTGGGCACACCAGTAAAAACTCTATTTCCGTCTCCCCTTCATCTGTTAGATGTCGCTGGCACAGCATTGTCTCTTGGTACTTCCAATTTTTGGTATTCTCAACTTTGAAGCGGCAAGGTTCCTCTTTGTGAGGGTGTTTTTCTCTTCTCCATTTCAATGATTAAATCTCACACTGTAGTGCTGTGTCTCTGGCTCTTTGTTCCTCTCTCTGTCAGTCTGCATTGTAAACCATGGGGAAAGAGAATTTGGTCCATCTGTCCTCTCCAATGTGGCTCGAGCACCCTGCTGGGACAACATGGCAGACGCCCAAACCCGCTGTCCTATGCCAAAAGGACAGACACACACACACTTGAAATGTTCTGCAGATGCATCACCATCATGAATATATGCACACAGTATGGAGACACTTCCCACACACCAGCCATATGTCCAACAACTCTGCAGCTGCAGCACAAAAAGCAAGCAGATATTATATATATATATTATATATATTATTTTTAAATTGCATGAATCCGTTCTGAATTGTGTTTACTGCTCTTCTAATGTTGAAAGAACTGAGCTCTGTATTGAATCTGGATGTCGGCGTGCAGGCTGATGTGTATCGCACGGGTCAAGGTAACTTCCCTTTGAAGTGAAGTGTGCAAAGGGCAGAAATCTGCAGCAGCCAAGCCGCCTCAATCAGACAGATATGAAGAATAGATTGCACGGACTGAATGCATTTATAAATCCTCTTTATGTGGGTCTAAAAACATATTCCTAAAAACCCAATTTCCTGTAAATACATTTGAGTATTTACTAGCCTTCTCCTGAATTCACATTAAATCATACCTACAGTCCTGTTAGGATTTGCATATCTTAGCATATTTAATGCTTAAGTATTAGCATTTATACTGGACTGAGCTATCATGGATTGTATTTTTTTCCATATAAGAAAACTTTGTCTACATTTTGTGACGGCCCCTAGGCCTTAGGGTGTTTCTCAATGTCGAGGAAGGCTGCTCCAGAGCCACTATTTCAAGCATACTACGTCATCGAGTGCCGCCGAAGGACTGTTCCAATGTCCAGGATACTTGGAATTCTACCGAGGCCGGCGTACTTCGTAGCGGGAAATTTCGAGGCTGCACATGTGTAGACTCCGCGGTCTTAAAATCCCCACAATGCTTTGCGCACTGACCAATTTCCAAATCTTTGGCGGAAATCGCGCTCCATTTAAGGCGGGGCCTCGCATATGACGCACACCTGTTAGCCTGTTCCACAATTCTTCGTTTTCCGAGGCTAGGAAGGATTCTTGCCTCGCTTCTGAAGCAAGTGACTCGGAAGACATGTGCTACCAAGCAAGCGTCTTCGACATTGAGAAACACCCTTAGACTCAAGTCCAAGGTTAGCCACTCCCCCAATCAGGAGAGATGGCTGACACCTGATTTAGCTTGACTGCTCAGCTTCAAGTATGGGTGCCTGAGCAGTCAGTCTCTGGGTGTTTCTCAATGTCGAGTATACCTGCTGCAGAGCCAATGTTTCAAGTATACTACGTCATCGAGTGGCGCCGAAGGACTGTTTAAATGCCCAGCATACATGTGCTACCAAGCAAGCCTCCTCGACATTGAGAAACGGCCACTCTCTCTCCTCTTGGGTTGCAATTAAAATATACTTTAATTGGATATGAAGGATGTTTGGTCTCCTTCTGTTGTCCGTCCTTGAGCCAGGGCGTGACAATTTTTACAAGTATATTTTTGTCAGAATTTACTTGGATCATCTTCTCACGTTACATTTTCCAATACCTAGTTGTTTTTCTCTTAATGCAAACTTGACACCTTATCCTTTTTCACAATGTTTAACACTTTAAATGGTAGCAGATCAGATAAACAAGTATGATATCCAGATTGAAACCAACTAACTAATGCTTTGTATCTGTTTTAGAGCATCAGTGTCTGTTTTTACATTTCTTGTGTCCTGTAGATGTCTCTTATGTATTTTGGAGGATTTTATGGATGTATCACGGTTGGAATAATGTGGGATAATGAAGTTTAATCAATCTTGAATCTTACATTTGAAACTTCTTGACACCAAATACATTATCCTCCAAGCACCCACCTTATGAAGCATTTACTCCTGAGTCTCTGTCATACATTTCTTGAATCTTATATTTTTAACGTATACATTTCTTCCTCTGTGTCTCTGCAGCCCGGTCAGCGAGTCCTGTGAATAATGTGGGATAATTGAGTTAAATCAGTCTTGAATGATATACATTCTGGACACTTTATCCACTCGCCCAAATTGTGGCAGATCAAATAAATAAGTATGTTATCATTTATGCTATTTAATCATCAGTGTAAGTTTTACTCATGTCTTTTATGTATTTTGGATAATTTTACGGAAGTTGCACGGTTAGAAAATCCAAACATCCTTCAACGTGGGCTTTTAAAAAATGTTAAAGCTTACCTTTTAACTTACTGACATTCTGGATTATATTTATTTCCACACCACCTTAATTTCTATTCTTGACACACTGAGGATTTCACTGAGTATGACTTTCTTCCTCTGTGTCTCTGCAGCGCAGTCAGTGAGTCCTGTGAGACGATGGAGGATCAGCCGCCCTCAGAGTCAGGTTTCCTGCAGGCCGTGGACAGTGACGGCGTCCCTCTGTGTCTCTCCTGCCAGCAGCACTGCTCCACCACCGGGGGGGCCTGGGACACCCGCTTCTGCAGCCACAAGTACAGTAACACTCAACACATGCAGTTTAGAAACAAGATTAACCTTTGTGTGTTGTCTTCCTGTGAACTCTGCACTTTCTGTCATCTCGGTTTTACGTTTTTATAAGGCATATCATTTCATCTTTGACCAAATTAGTGTTACCCCTTCTTATGGAACTGTTAGAAAAATGTCACCGGCTTGAGCTTCAATCTCAGGATCCATGTATTTGTGATCCTCTCAAGAATGGAAGTAGTCATCACATACAGAGCATCAACTAGTTCCTGAACAGTGTCCTTCACATGCTGATATCCAAGAGAGGGAGTTACACAGTCACAAGATGGAGGAATAGAAAGCAGTATTCAATGTTTAGTTCAGATTAGCTCCACGTCAGAAATGATCATGCTTGTCATATGTCTATCTCCATAGAGGCTGAATCATCATGTTAATCACATAGCTATCATATGCCTAAAACAGTCCTGATGCTCTTCTAGGTAATCATACATCCTGTCATGTTCACAGCTACAGTTGGGATACCTTTGTTATCATGTTACTCTCATGTTGGAAGAGGACATTCAGGATTTTCCCAACAGGAACCATCCATGTTATTTGTGTGGCCGGTTAAATAACCCCTTATCCCGACACATAAGAAACCAGAGGACATCAGGAGGATTAAGATCCACATCAATTATAGTGTGCATGTATTTGTAAATAGTTGCACAAAAAAAGTTCTTAGATGCTTATAAGTCTTTACTTGGAGCACCAGATGGGAGGGTTTCCTGCAAAAAGTAAAATGAATGCCCTCATTAGGGATCAATCAAAAAGCATATTAAATTAACTTTGAAATAGTTTGCCATTGCTTTAACTTCCCAGTGCCGACTGTCCTTTGTGACAAAGCCCACCCATCTGGCAGCTCAAATTCAATCAAAATCAAAGTGTTTTGATCAATACAATAGCTTTTGACTGAACTACAACTGCGATATTTACAATAGCCCTCTTCCTAATCTTTTCAACGATCAATTCAATGCATTTTAACACTAAAATATGAATGATATTTCTAAAGAAAAGTGGAGAAATTCTGCTTCTTTTTTTTTTACAGTCTCTGGATGTGTTGTTGTCCCTGAGCCAGACACTGCTCACTCACACTGTCACCTTGAATAAGACCGCCTACCTTTTAAGTGAAAAAACGTCCTTTTCTTTAAGTAGAAATGCAATTTCCGTAAGTGGTTTTCAAGAGCTGAATCCAGGTCATTGAGTCAAGGCGAGATCCTTCCCTCCTCTATACCTGTATTTGATCGAAACACAATGCAGCCTTTCAGCCGACTCATAAGAGACAAAAACATCTCTTCCTCACAGAATAAAGGAACTATTTTTGTTCTAAGTATTGTTGGGGAAATACTGAATTTACTCTTCCAATATTATGTTAGAAAAATATCTCTCATCACCGGCTTGAGCTTTAATCTCAGGATCCATGCATTTGTGATCCTCTCAAGAATGGAAGCAGTCATCACATACAGAGCATCAAGTAGTTCCTGAACAGTGTCCTTCACATGCTGATATCCAAGAGAGGGAGTTACACAGTCACAAGATGGAGGAATAGAAAGCAGTATTCAATGTTTAGTTCAGATTAGCTCCACGTCAGAAATGATCATGCTTGTCATATGTCTATCTCCATAGAGGCTGAATCATCATGTTAATCACATAGCTATCATATGCCTAAAACAGTCCTGATGCTCTTCTAGGTAATCATACATCCTGTCATGTACAC
>CM062287.1:10766044-10838659 GCA_031216635.1 Dissostichus eleginoides | reverse complement strand
AGTCTGGCTGAAAGAGCATTTGTTTTCATTTACAAGATGTGCATTGGCATGGACTCGAATTACCACGGCGGAGTCAAGAGACTTGAACATCTCCTCGTAGTATAGTGGTCAGTATCCCCCCTGTCACGCGGGAGACCGGGGTTCAATTCCCCGACGGGGGTGCACGCACACATTTTGTTGTTGCGGTTAACAGCCATGCAGTACAGACGTTCAAGAAAGAATGCCCCTGAAACCACCTATGCTTGGAGATATATTTTTTTGACAACTGTAAAGACTGTCTGTCGAGACCAGGAGGAACAGGGCGCAAACGCAAAGCAGTCATCTAAAGGAACTTATAAGTGGACGACAGACTCTCCCCATTCTCTTCTGAGGACAAAATGTCAAATGAAATGTTGCTGTCCATAAAGGCTTGTTATAGTTTTCCTGTTCTGGCTGTCTATGGAGCACATGAGTTGATTTTTCCTCTTTCCATCTATATTGCCCTGATGAAATCCAAGGGCCCTTATTTCTGTCAGACTGCCATAGTTTCCTGGTTCTGGCTGTCCATGGAGCACATGAGTACATTTTTCCTCTTTCCATCCACATTGCCCTGATGAATCCAAAGGCCCTTATTTCTGTCAGTAGTGAGCGATTGTCTGATGAACAGTCTATCAACAGTCAACAGCTTGTTTGATCCCTTGGAGCTTCAATTCCCAGGTAGTACTTTCCAGTTTCTCTCATCAACACGGTGTAAGGAACTATGTGATTTGGGCAACTCATTGTTCACAGGATTTCCTTGCCATTTAATACTGAAATGGATGGCGTTGAATCATGCACGTTACCCGCCAGATCACCAGCAGAACCAAATCAATACACATGCCCCGTGTGAGGCTCGAACTCACGACCTTCATTTATGAGACTGACGCGCTGCCTACTGCGCCAACGAGCCCAAAAGCAACATTCCGTTGGGTGACAATGGCGGAGTCCAGCATAAAGGGGTCAAGCCAAGACCTGTTCTAGAGGTCTAAAGGTCCATACGTCAGACGCAGATGAGCTCAAGTTCCTTTTTTTGAATTCCCCACGGGAGTGCACGCACACATTTTGTTGTTGCGGTTAACAGCCATGCAGTACAGACTTCAGAGAAGAATGCCCCTGAACCACCTATGCTGGAGAATATATTTTTTGACAACTGTAAAGACTGTCTGTCGAGACCAGGAGGAACAGGGCGCAAACGCAAAGCAGGTCATCTAAAAGGAACTTATAAGTGGACGCAGACTCTCCCCATTCTCTTCTGAGGACAAAATGTCAATGAAATGTTGCTGTCCATAAAGGCTTGTTATAGTTTCCTGGTTCGGCTGTCTATGGAGCACATGAGTTGATTTTTCCTCTTTCCATCTATATTGCCCTGATGAAATCCAAGGGCCTTATTTCTGTCAGACTTGCCATAGTTTCCTGGTTCTGTGTCCATGGAGCACATGAGTACATTTTTCCTCTTTCCATCCACATTGCCCTGATGAAATCCAAAGGCCCTTATTTCTGTCAGTAGTGAGCGATTGTCTGATGAACAGTCTATCAACAGTCAACAGCTTGTTTGATCCCTTGAGCTTCAGATTCCCAGGTAGTACTTTCCAGTTTCTCTCATCAACACGGTGTAAGGAACTATGTGAATTTGGGCAACTCATTGTTCACAGGATTTCCTTGCCATTTAATACTGAAATGGATGGCGTTGAATCATGCACGTTACCCGCCAGATCACCAGCAAGAACCAAATGAATACACATGCCCCGTGTGAGGCTCAAACTGACGACCTTCAGATTATGAGACTGACGCGCTGCCTACTGCACCAACGAGGCACAAAAGCAACATTCCGTTGGGTGACAATGGCAGAGTCCACAATAAAGGGGTCAAGTCTGTCGAGACCAGGAGGAACAGGGCGCAAACGCAAAGCAGGTCATCTAAAGGAACTTATAAGTGGACGACGGACTCTCCCCATTCTCTTCTGATGACAAAATGTCAAATGAAATGTTGGTGTCCATAAAGGCTTGCCATAGTTTCCTGGTTCTGGCTGTCCATGGAGCACATGAGTAGATTTCTCCTATTTCCATCCATATTGCCCTGATGAAATCCAAGGGCCCCTATTTCTGTCAGTAGTGAGCGATTGTCTGATGAACAGTCTATCAACAGTCAACAGCTTGTTCGGTCCCTTGGAGCTTCAGATTCCCAGGTAGTACTTTCCAGTTTTCTCATCAACACGGCGTAAGGAACTATGTGAATTTGGGCAACTCATTAGAACTTAAAGGAAGTGCATTGGCCGGGAATCGAACCCGGGCCTCCCGCGTGGCAGGCGAGAATTCTACCACTGAACCACCAATGCTTACGTTGAGGTCTCTTACCGCTCCGAAAATAAAATCAGGCGCGAGTTCGATTCCCGGGCGAGGCAAGCGCAATTTTTTGAAAGGGCCTTTATTCCTGCCAATGTCTTGATGAAATACTTACCTGCCACACTTGAGGAAAGCTGTTGTTTATGTGCGAAAAGATTTTTCATTCAAGATCGGAAGAGAAAATTCACAGGATTTCCTTGCCGTTTAATACTGAAATGGATGGCGTTGAATCATGCACGTTACCCGCCAGATCACCAGCAAGAACCAAATGAATACACTACAAAACATATGCCCCGTGTGAGGCTCGAACTCACGACCTTCAGATTATGAGACTGACGCGCTGCCTACTGCGCCAACGAGGCCCAAAAGCAACATTCCGTTGGGTGACAATGGCGGAGTCCAGCATAAAGGGGTCAAGCCAAGACCTGTTCTAGAGGTCTAAAGGTCCATACGTCAAACGCAGATGAGCTCACGCAGGGAAGAAAAGTCATCGTCCGTAGCATAGAGCAAGAAGCCTTCAAAGGGGAATCAAAGAGTCTGGCTGAAAGAGCAATTTGTTTTCATTTACAAGATGTGCATTGGCATGGACTCGAATTACCACGGCGGAGTCAGGAGACTTGAACATCTCCTCGTTAGTATAGTGGTCAGTATCCCCGCCTGTCACGCGGGAGACCGGGGTTCAATTCCCCGACGGGGAGTGCACGCACACATTTTGTTGTTGCGGTTAACAGCCATGCAGTACAGACGTTCAGAGAAAGAATGCCCCTGAACCACCTATGCTGGAGAATATATTTTTTGACAACTGTAAAGACTGTCTGTCGAGACCAGGAGGAACAGGGCGCAAACGCAAAGCAGGTCATCTAAAGGAACTTATAAGTGGACGACAGACTCTCCCCATTCTCTTCTGAGGACAAAATGTCAAATGAAATGTTGCTGTCCATAAAGGCTTGTTATAGTTTCCTGGTTCTGGCTGTCTATGGAGCACATGAGTTGATTTTTCCTCTTTCCATCTATATTGCCCTGATGAAATCCAAGGGCCCTTATTTCTGTCAGACTTGCCATAGTTTCCTGGTTCTGGCTGTCCATGGAGCACATGAGTACATTTTTCCTCTTTCCATCCACATTGCCCTGATGAAATCCAAAGGCCCTTATTTCTGTCAGTAGTGAGCGATTGTCTGATGAACAGTCTATCAACAGTCAACAGCTTGTTTGATCCCTTGGAGCTTCAGATTCCCAGGTAGTACTTTCCAGTTTCTCTCATCAACACGGTGTAAGGAACTATGTGAATTTGGGCAACTCATTGTTCACAGGATTTCCTTGCCATTTAATACTGAAATGGATGGCGTTGAATCATGCACGTTACCCGCCAGATCACCAGCAAGAACCAAATGAATACACATGCCCCGTGTGAGGCTCAAACTGACGACCTTCAGATTATGAGACTGACGCGCTGCCTACTGCACCAACGAGGCACAAAAGCAACATTCCGTTGGGTGACAATGGCAGAGTCCACAATAAAGGGGTCAAGTCTGTCGAGACCAGGAGGAACAGGGCGCAAACGCAAAGCAGGTCATCTAAAGGAACTTATAAGTGGACGACGGACTCTCCCCATTCTCTTCTGATGACAAAATGTCAAATGAAATGTTGGTGTCCATAAAGGCTTGCCATAGTTTCCTGGTTCTGGCTGTCCATGGAGCACATGAGTAGATTTCTCCTATTTCCATCCATATTGCCCTGATGAAATCCAAGGGCCCCTATTTCTGTCAGTAGTGAGCGATTGTCTGATGAACAGTCTATCAACAGTCAACAGCTTGTTCGGTCCCTTGGAGCTTCAGATTCCCAGGTAGTACTTTCCAGTTTTTCTCATCAACACGGCGTAAGGAACTATGTGAATTTGGGCAACTCATTAGAACTTAAAGGAAGTGCATTGGCCGGGAATCGAACCCGGGCCTCCCGCGTGGCAGGCGAGAATTCTACCACTGAACCACCAATGCTTACGTTGAGGTCTTCTTACCGCTCCGAAAATAAAATCAGGCGCGAGTTCGATTCCCGGGCGAGGCAAGCGCAATTTTTTGAAAGGGCCTTTATTCCTGCCAATGTCTTGATGAAATACTTACCTGCCACACTTGAGGAAAGCTGTTGTTTATGTGCGAAAAGATTTTTCATTCAAGATCGGAAGAGAAAATTCACAGGATTTCCTTGCCGTTTAATACTGAAATGGATGGCGTTGAATCATGCACGTTACCCGCCAGATCACCAGCAAGAACCAAATGAATACACTACAAAACATATGCCCCGTGTGAGGCTCGAACTCACGACCTTCAGATTATGAGACTGACGCGCTGCCTACTGCGCCAACGAGGCCCAAAAGCAACATTCCGTTGGGTGACAATGGCGGAGTCCAGCATAAAGGGGTCAAGCCAAGACCTGTTCTAGAGGTCTAAAGGTCCATACGTCAAACGCAGATGAGCTCACGCAGGAAGAAAAGTCATCGTCCGTAGCATGAGCAAGAAGCCTTCAAAGGGGAATCAAAGAGTCTGGCTGAAAGAGCAATTTGTTTTCATTTACAAGATGTGCATTGGCATGGACTCGAATTACACGGCGGAGTCAGGAGACTTGAACATCTCCTCGTTAGTATAGTGGTCAGTATCCCCGCCTGTCACGCGGGAGACCGGGGTTCAATTCCCCGACGGGGAGTGCACGCACACATTTTGTTGTTGCGGTTAACAGCCATGCAGTACAGACGTTCAGAGAAAGAATGCCCCTGAACCACCTATGCTGGAGAATATATTTTTTGACAACTGTAAAGACTGTCTGTCGAGACCAGGAGGAACAGGGCGCAAACGCAAAGCAGGTCATCTAAAGGAACTTATAAGTGGACGACAGACTCTCCCCATTCTCTTCTGAGGACAAAATGTCAAATGAAATGTTGCTGTCCATAAAGGCTTGTTATAGTTTCCTGGTTCTGGCTGTCTATGGAGCACATGAGTTGATTTTTCCTCTTTCCATCTATATTGCCCTGATGAAATCCAAGGGCCCTTATTTCTGTCAGACTTGCCATAGTTTCCTGGTTCTGGCTGTCCATGGAGCACATGAGTACATTTTCCTCTTTCCATCCACATTGCCCTGATGAAATCCAAAGGCCCTTATTTCTGTCAGTAGTGAGCGATTGTCTGATGAACAGTCTATCAACAGTCAACAGCTTGTTTGATCCCTTGGAGCTTCAGATTCCCAGGTAGTACTTTCCAGTTTCTCTCATCAACACGGTGTAAGGAACTATGTGAATTTGGGCAACTCATTGTTCACAGGATTTCCTTGCCATTTAATACTGAAATGGATGGCGTTGAATCATGCACGTTACCCGCCAGATCACCAGCAAGAACCAAATGAATACACATGCCCCGTGTGAGGCTCAAACTGACGACCTTCAGATTATGAGACTGACGCGCTGCCTACTGCACCAACGAGGCACAAAAGCAACATTCCGTTGGGTGACAATGGCAGAGTCCACAATAAAGGGGTCAAGTCTGTCGAGACCAGGAGGAACAGGGCGCAAACGCAAAGCAGGTCATCTAAAGGAACTTATAAGTGGACGACGGACTCTCCCCATTCTCTTCTGATGACAAAATGTCAAATGAAATGTTGGTGTCCATAAAGGCTTGCCATAGTTTCCTGGTTCTGGCTGTCCATGGAGCACATGAGTAGATTTCTCCTATTTCCATCCATATTGCCCTGATGAAATCCAAGGGCCCCTATTTCTGTCAGTAGTGAGCGATTGTCTGATGAACAGTCTATCAACAGTCAACAGCTTGTTCGTCGTCCCTTGGAGCTTCAGATTCCCAGGTAGTACTTTCCAGTTTTTCTCATCAACACGGCGTAAGGAACTATGTGAATTTGGGCAACTCATTAGAACTTAAAGGAAGTGCATTGGCCGGGAATCGAACCCGGGCCTCCCGCGTGGCAGGCGAGAATTCTACCACTGAACCACCAATGCTTACGTTGAGGTCTTCTTACCGCTCCGAAAATAAAATCAGGCGCGAGTTCGATTCCCGGGCGAGGCAAGCGCAATTTTTTGAAAGGGCCTTTATTCCTGCCAATGTCTTGATGAAATACTTACCTGCCACACTTGAGGAAAGCTGTTGTTTATGTGCGAAAAGATTTTTCATTCAAGATCGGAAGAGAAAATTCACAGGATTTCCTTGCCGTTTAATACTGAAATGGATGGCGTTGAATCATGCACGTTACCCGCCAGATCACCAGCAAGAACCAAATGAATACACTACAAAACATATGCCCCGTGTGAGGCTCGAACTCACGACCTTCAGATTATGAGACTGACGCGCTGCCTACTGCGCCAACGAGGCCCAAAAGCAACATTCCGTTGGGTGACAATGGCGGAGTCCAGCATAAAGGGGTCAAGCCAAGACCTGTTCTAGAGGTCTAAAGGTCCATACGTCAAACGCAGATGAGCTCACGCAGGGAAGAAAAGTCATCGTCCGTAGCATAGAGCAAGAAGCCTTCAAAGGGGAATCAAAGAGTCTGGCTGAAAGAGCAATTTGTTTTCATTTACAAGATGTGCATTGGCATGGACTCGAATTACCGGCGGAGTCAGGAGACTTGAACATCTCCTCGTTAGTATAGTGGTCAGTATCCCCGCCTGTCACGCGGGAGACCGGGGTTCAATTCCCCGACGGGGAGTGCACGCACACATTTTGTTGTTGCGGTTAACAGCCATGCAGTACAGACGTTCAGAGAAAGAATGCCCCTGAACCACCTATGCTGGAGAATATATTTTTTGACAACTGTAAAGACTGTCTGTCGAGACCAGGAGGAACAGGGCGCAAACGCAAAGCAGGTCATCTAAAGGAACTTATAAGTGGACGACAGACTCTCCCCATTCTCTTCTGAGGACAAAATGTCAAATGAAATGTTGCTGTCCATAAAGGCTTGTTATAGTTTCCTGGTTCTGGCTGTCTATGGAGCACATGAGTTGATTTTTCCTCTTTCCATCTATATTGCCCTGATGAAATCCAAGGGCCCTTATTTCTGTCAGACTTGCCATAGTTTCCTGGTTCTGGCTGTCCATGGAGCACATGAGTACATTTTTCCTCTTTCCATCCACATTGCCCTGATGAAATCCAAAGGCCCTTATTTCTGTCAGTAGTGAGCGATTGTCTGATGAACAGTCTATCAACAGTCAACAGCTTGTTTGATCCCTTGGAGCTTCAGATTCCCAGGTAGTACTTTCCAGTTTCTCTCATCAACACGGTGTAAGGAACTATGTGAATTTGGGCAACTCATTGTTCACAGGATTTCCTTGCCATTTAATACTGAAATGGATGGCGTTGAATCATGCACGTTACCCGCCAGATCACCAGCAAGAACCAAATGAATACACATGCCCCGTGTGAGGCTCAAACTGACGACCTTCAGATTATGAGACTGACGCGCTGCCTACTGCACCAACGAGGCACAAAAGCAACATTCCGTTGGGTGACAATGGCAGAGTCCACAATAAAGGGGTCAAGTCTGTCGAGACCAGGAGGAACAGGGCGCAAACGCAAAGCAGGTCATCTAAAGGAACTTATAAGTGGACGACGGACTCTCCCCATTCTCTTCTGATGACAAAATGTCAAATGAAATGTTGGTGTCCATAAAGGCTTGCCATAGTTTCCTGGTTCTGGCTGTCCATGGAGCACATGAGTAGATTTCTCCTATTTCCATCCATATTGCCCTGATGAAATCCAAGGGCCCCTATTTCTGTCAGTAGTGAGCGATTGTCTGATGAACAGTCTATCAACAGTCAACAGCTTGTTCGGTCCCTTGGAGCTTCAGATTCCCAGGTAGTACTTTCCAGTTTTTCTCATCAACACGGCGTAAGGAACTATGTGAATTTGGGCAACTCATTAGAACTTAAAGGAAGTGCATTGGCCGGGAATCGAACCCGGGCCTCCCGCGTGGCAGGCGAGAATTCTACCACTGAACCACCAATGCTTACGTTGAGGTCTTCTTACCGCTCCGAAAATAAAATCAGGCGCGAGTTCGATTCCCGGGCGAGGCAAGCGCAATTTTTTGAAAGGGCCTTTATTCCTGCCAATGTCTTGATGAAATACTTACCTGCCACACTTGAGGAAAGCTGTTGTTTATGTGCGAAAAGATTTTTCATTCAAGATCGGAAGAGAAAATTCACAGGATTTCCTTGCCGTTTAATACTGAAATGGATGGCGTTGAATCATGCACGTTACCCGCCAGATCACCAGCAAGAACCAAATGAATACACTACAAAACATATGCCCCGTGTGAGGCTCGAACTCACGACCTTCAGATTATGAGACTGACGCGCTGCCTACTGCGCCAACGAGGCCCAAAAGCAACATTCCGTTGGGTGACAATGGCGGAGTCCAGCATAAAGGGGTCAAGCCAAGACCTGTTCTAGAGGTCTAAAGGTCCATACGTCAAACGCAGATGAGCTCACGCAGGGAAGAAAAGTCATCGTCCGTAGCATAGAGCAAGAAGCCTTCAAAGGGGAATCAAAGAGTCTGGCTGAAAGAGCAATTTGTTTTCATTTACAAGATGTGCATTGGCATGGACTCGAATTACACGGCGGAGTCAGGAGACTTGAACATCTCCTCGTTAGTATAGTGGTCAGTATCCCCGCCTGTCACGCGGGAGACCGGGGTTCAATTCCCCGACGGGGAGTGCACGCACACATTTTGTTGTTGCGGTTAACAGCCATGCAGTACAGACGTTCAGAGAAAGAATGCCCCTGAACCACCTATGCTGGAGAATATATTTTTTGACAACTGTAAAGACTGTCTGTCGAGACCAGGAGGAACAGGGCGCAAACGCAAAGCAGGTCATCTAAAGGAACTTATAAGTGGACGACGACTCTCCCCATTCTCTTCTGAGGACAAAATGTCAAATGAAATGTTGCTGTCCATAAAGGCTTGTTATAGTTTCCTGGTTCTGGCTGTCTATGGAGCACATGAGTTGATTTTTCCTCTTTCCATCTATATTGCCCTGATGAAATCCAAGGGCCCTTATTTCTGTCAGACTTGCCATAGTTTCCTGGTTCTGGCTGTCCATGGAGCACATGAGTACATTTTTCCTCTTTCCATCCACATTGCCCTGATGAAATCCAAAGGCCCTTATTTCTGTCAGTAGTGAGCGATTGTCTGATGAACAGTCTATCAACAGTCAACAGCTTGTTTGATCCCTTGGAGCTTCAGATTCCCAGGTAGTACTTTCCAGTTTCTCTCATCAACACGGTGTAAGGAACTATGTGAATTTGGGCAACTCATTGTTCACAGGATTTCCTTGCCATTTAATACTGAAATGGATGGCGTTGAATCATGCACGTTACCCGCCAGATCACCAGCAAGAACCAAATGAATACACATGCCCCGTGTGAGGCTCAAACTGACGACCTTCAGATTATGAGACTGACGCGCTGCCTACTGCACCAACGAGGCACAAAAGCAACATTCCGTTGGGTGACAATGGCAGAGTCCACAATAAAGGGGTCAAGTCTGTCGAGAAAGGGAACAGGGCGCAAACGCAAAGCAGGTCATCTAAAGGAACTTATAAGTGGACGACGGACTCTCCCCATTCTCTTCTGATGACAAAATGTCAAATGAAATGTTGGTGTCCATAAAGGCTTGCCATAGTTTCCTGGTTCTGGCTGTCCATGGAGCACATGAGTAGATTTCTCCTATTTCCATCCATATTGCCCTGATGAAATCCAAGGGCCCCTATTTCTGTCAGTAGTGAGCGATTGTCTGATGAACAGTCTATCAACAGTCAACAGCTTGTTCGGTCCCTTGGAGCTTCAGATTCCCAGGTAGTACTTTCCAGTTTTTCTCATCAACACGGCGTAAGGAACTATGTGAATTTGGGCAACTCATTAGAACTTAAAGGAAGTGCATTGGCCGGGAATCGAACCCGGGCCTCCCGCGTGGCAGGCGAGAATTCTACCACTGAACCACCAATGCTTACGTTGAGGTCTTCTTACCGCTCCGAAAATAAATCAGGCGCGATTCGATTCCCGGGCGAGGCAAGCGCAATTTTTTGAAAGGGCCTTTATTCCTGCCAATGTCTTGATGAAATACTTACCTGCCACACTTGAGGAAAGCTGTTGTTTATGTGCGAAAAGATTTTTCATTCAAGATCGGAAGAGAAAATTCACAGGATTTCCTTGCCGTTTAATACTGAAATGGATGGCGTTGAATCATGCACGTTACCCGCCAGATCACCAGCAAGAACCAAATGAATACACTACAAACATATGCCCCGTGTGAGGCTCGAACTCACGACCTTCAGATTATGAGACTGACGCGCTGCTACTGCGCCAACGAGGCCCAAAAGCAACATTCCGTTGGGTGACAATGGCGGAGTCCAGCATAAAGGGGTCAAGCCAAGACCTGTTCTAGAGGTCTAAAGGTCCATACGTCAAACGCAGATGAGCTCACGCAGGGAAGAAAAGTCATCGTCCGTAGCATAGAGCAAGAAGCCTTCAGGGGAATCAAAGAGTCTGGCTGAAAGAGCAATTTGTTTTCATTTACAGATGTGCATTGGCATGGACTCGAATTACTGGCGGAGTCAGGAGACTTGAACATCTCCTCGTTAGTATAGTGTCAGTATCCCCGCCTGTCACGCGGAGACCGGGTTCAATTCCCCGACGGGGAGTGCACGCACACATTTTGTTGTTGCGGTTAACAGCCATGCAGTACAGACGTTCAGAGAAAGAATGCCCCTGAACACCTATGCTGGAGAATATATTTTTTGACAACTGTAAAGACTGTCTGTCGAGACCAGGAGGAACAGGGCGCAAACGCAAAGCAGGTCATCTAAAGGAACTTATAAGTGGACGACGACTCTCCCCATTCTCTTCTGAGGACAAAATGTCAAATGAAATGTTGCTGTCCATAAAGGCTTGTTATAGTTTCCTGGTTCTGGCTGTCTATGGAGCACATGAGTTGATTTTTCCTCTTTCCATCTATATTGCCCTGATGAAATCCAAGGGCCCTTATTTCTGTCAGACTTGCCATAGTTTCCTGGTTCTGGCTGTCCATGGAGCACATGAGTACATTTTTCCTCTTTCCATCCACATTGCCCTGATGAAATCCAAAGGCCCTTATTTCTGTCAGTAGTGAGCGATTGTCTGATGAACAGTCTATCAACAGTCAACAGCTTGTTTGATCCCTTGGAGCTTCAGATTCCCAGGTAGTACTTTCCAGTTTCTCTCATCAACACGGTGTAAGGAACTATGTGAATTTGGGCAACTCATTTTCACAGGATTTCCTTGCCATTTAATACTGAAATGGATGGCGTTGAATCATGCACGTTACCCGCCAGATCACCAGCAAGAACCAAATGAATACACATGCCCCGTGTGAGGCTCAAACTGACGACCTTCAGATTATGAGACTGACGCGCTGCCTACTGCACCAACGAGGCACAAAAGCAACATTCCGTTGGGTGACAATGGCAGAGTCCACAATAAAGGGGTCAAGTCTGTCGAGACCAGGAGGAACAGGGCGCAAACGCAAAGCAGGTCATCTAAAGGAACTTATAAGTGGACGACGGACTCTCCCCATTCTCTTCTGATGACAAAATGTCAAATGAAATGTTGGTGTCCATAAAGGCTTGCCATAGTTTCCTGGTTCTGGCTGTCCATGGAGCACATGAGTAGATTTCTCCTATTTCCATCCATATTGCCCTGATGAAATCCAAGGGCCCCTATTTCTGTCAGTAGTGAGCGATTGTCTGATGAACAGTCTATCAACAGTCAACAGCTTGTTCGGTCCCTTGGAGCTTCAGATTCCCAGGTAGTACTTTCCAGTTTCTCTCATCAACACGGTGTAAGGAACTATGTGAATTTGGGCAACTCATTGTTCACAGGATTTCCTTGCCATTTAATACTGAAATGGATGGCGTTGAATCATGCACGTTACCCGCCAGATCACCAGCAAGAACCAAATGAATACACATGCCCCGTGTGAGGCTCAAACTGACGACCTTCAGATTATGAGACTGACGCGCTGCCTACTGCACCAACGAGGCACAAAAGCAACATTCCGTTGGGTGACAATGGCAGAGTCCACAATAAAGGGGTCAAGTCTGTCGAGACCAGGAGGAACAGGGCGCAAACGCAAAGCAGGTCATCTAAAGGAACTTATAAGTGGACGACGGACTCTCCCCATTCTCTTCTGATGACAAAATGTCAAATGAAATGTTGGTGTCCATAAAGGCTTGCCATAGTTTCCTGGTTCTGGCTGTCCATGGAGCACATGAGTAGATTTCTCCTATTTCCATCCATATTGCCCTGATGAAATCCAAGGGCCCCTATTTCTGTCAGTAGTGAGCGATTGTCTGATGAACAGTCTATCAACAGTCAACAGCTTGTTTGATCCCTTGGAGCTTCAGATTCCCAGGTAGTACTTTCCAGTTTCTCTCATCAACACGGTGTAAGGAACTATGTGAATTTGGGCAACTCATTGTTCACAGGATTTCCTTGCCATTTAATACTGAAATGGATGGCGTTGAATCATGCACGTTACCCGCCAGATCACCAGCAAGAACCAAATGAATACACATGCCCCGTGTGAGGCTCAAACTGACGACCTTCAGATTATGAGACTGACGCGCTGCCTACTGCACCAACGAGGCACAAAAGCAACATTCCGTTGGGTGACAATGGCAGAGTCCACAATAAAGGGGTCAAGTCTGTCGAGACCAGGAGGAACAGGGCGCAAACGCAAAGCAGGTCATCTAAAGGAACTTATAAGTGGACGACGGACTCTCCCCATTCTCTTCTGATGACAAAATGTCAAATGAAATGTTGGTGTCCATAAAGGCTTGCCATAGTTTCCTGGTTCTGGCTGTCCATGAGCACATGAGTAGATTTCTCCTATTTCCATCCCATTGCCCTGATGAAATCCAAAGGCCCTTATTTCTGTCAGTAGTGAGCGATTGTCTGATGAACAGTCTATCAACAGTCAACAGCTTGTTTGATCCCTTGGAGCTTCAGATTCCCAGGTAGTACTTTCCAGTTTCTCTCATCAACACGGTGTAAGGAACTATGTGAATTTGGGCAACTCATTGTTCACAGGATTTCCTTGCCATTTAATACTGAAATGGATGGCGTTGAATCATGCACGTTACCCGCCAGATCACCAGCAAGAACCAAATGAATACACATGCCCCGTGTGAGGCTCAAACTGACGACCTTCAGATTATGAGACTGACGCGCTGCCTACTGCACCAACGAGGCACAAAAGCAATTCCGTTGGGTGACAATGGCAGAGTCCACAATAAAGGGGTCAAGTCTGTCGAGACCAGGAGGAACAGGGCGCAAACGCAAAGCAGGTCATCTAGGTCATCAAGGAACTTATAAGTGGACGACGGACTCTCCCCATTCTCTTCTGATGACAAAATGTCAAATGAAATGTTGGTGTCCATAAAGGCTTGCCATAGTTTCCTGGTTCTGGCTGTCCATGGAGCACATGAGTAGATTTCTCCTATTTCCATCCATATTGCCCTGATGAAATCCAAGGGCCCCTATTTCTGTCAGTAGTGAGCGATTGTCTGATGAACAGTCTATCAACAGTCAACAGCTTGTTCGGTCCCTTGGAGCTTCAGATTCCCAGGTAGTACTTTCCAGTTTCTCTCATCAACACGTGTAAGGAACTATGTGAATTTGGGCAACTCATTGTTCACAGGATTTCCTTGCCATTTAATACTGAAATGGATGGCGTTGAATCATGCACGTTACCCGCCAGATCACCAGCAAGAACCAAATGAATACACATGCCCCGTGTGAGGCTCAAACTGACGACCTTCAGATTATGAGACTGACGCGCTGCCTACTGCACCAACGAGGCACAAAAGCAACATTCCGTTGGGTGACAATGGCAGAGTCCATAATAAAGGGGTCAAGTCTGTCGAGACCAGGAGGAACAGGGCGCAAACGCAAAGCAGGTCATCTAAAGGAACTTATAAGTGGACGACGGACTCTCCCCATTCTCTTCTGATGACAAAATGTCAAATGAAATGTTGGTGTCCATAAAGGCTTGCCATAGTTTCCTGGTTCTGGCTGTCCATGGAGCACATGAGTAGATTTCTCCTATTTCCATCCACATTGCCCTGATGAAATCCAAAGGCCCTTATTTCTGTCAGTAGTGAGCGATTGTCTGATGAACAGTCTATCAACAGTCAACAGCTTGTTTGATCCCTTGGAGCTTCAGATTCCCAGGTAGTACTTTCCAGTTTCTCTCATCAACACTGTAAGGAACTATGTGAATTTGGGCAACTCATTGTTCACAGGATTTCCTTGCCATTTAATACTGAAATGGATGGCGTTGAATCATGCACGTTACCCGCCAGATCACCAGCAAGAACCAAATGAATACACATGCCCCGTGTGAGGCTCAAACTGACGACCTTCAGATTATGAGACTGACGCGCTGCCTACTGCACCAACGAGGCACAAAAGCAACATTCCGTTGGGTGACAATGGCAGAGTCCACAATAAAGGGGTCAAGTCTGTCGAGACCAGGAGGAACAGGGCGCAAACGCAAAGCAGGTCATCTAAAGGAACTTATAAGTGGACGACGGACTCTCCCCATTCTCTTCTGATGACAAAATGTCAAATGAAATGTTGGTGTCCATAAAGGCTTGCCATAGTTTCCTGGTTCTGGCTGTCCATGGAGCACATGAGTAGATTTCTCCTATTTCCATCCATATTGCCCTGATGAAATCCAAGGGCCCCTATTTCTGTCAGTAGTGAGCGATTGTCTGATGAACAGTCTATCAACAGTCAACAGCTTGTTCGGTCCCTTGGAGCTTCAGATTCCCAGGTATACTTTCCAGTTTCTCTCATCAACACGGTGTAAGGAACTATGTGAATTTGGGCAACTCATTGTTCACAGGATTTCCTTGCCATTTAATACTGAAATGGATGGCGTTGAATCATGCACGTTACCCGCCAGATCACCAGCAAGAACCAAATGAATACACATGCCCGTGTGAGGCTCAAACTGACGACCTTCAGATTATGAGACTGACGCGCTGCCTACTGCACCAACGAGGCACAAAAGCAACATTCCGTTGGGTGACAATGGCAGAGTCCACAATAAAGGGGTCAAGTCTGTCGAGACCAGGAGGAACAGGGCGCAAACGCAAAGCAGGTCATCTAAAGGAACTTATAAGTGGACGACGGACTCTCCCCATTCTCTTCTGAGGACAAAATGTCAAATGAAATGTTGGTGTCCATAAAGGCTTGCCATAGTTTCCTGGTTCTGGCTGTCCATGGAGCACATGAGTTGATTTTTCCTCTTTCCATCTATATTGCCCTGATGAAATCCAAGGGCCCTTATTTCTGTCAGACTTGCCATAGTTTCCTGGTTCTGGCTGTCCATGGAGCACATGAGTTACCCGCCAGATCACCAGCAAGAACCAAATGAATACACTACAAAACATATGCCCCGTGTGAGGCTCGAACTCACGACCTTCAGATTATGAGACTGACGCGCTGCCTACTGCGCCAACGAGGCCCAAAAGCAACATTCCGTTGGGTGACAATGGCGGAGTCCAGCATAAAGGGGTCAAGCCAAGACCTGTTCTAGAGGTCTAAAGGTCCATACGTCAAACGCAGATGAGCTCACGCAGGGAAGAAAAGTCATCGTCCGTAGCATAGAGCAAGAAGCCTTCAAAGGGGAATCAAAGAGTCTGGCTGAAAGAGCAATTTGTTTTCATTTACAAGATGTGCATTGGCATGGACTCGAATTACCACGGCGGAGTCAGGAGACTTGAACATCTCCTGGTTAGTATAGTGGTCAGTATCCCCGCCTGTCACGCGGGAGACCGGGGTTCAATTCCCCGACGGGGAGTGCACGCACACATTTTGTTGTTGCGGTTAACAGCCATGCAGTACAGACGTTCAGAGAAAGAATGCCCCTGAACCACCTATGCTGGAGAATATATTTTTTGACAACTGTAAAGACTGTCTGTCGAGACCAGGAGGAACAGGGCGCAAACGCAAAGCAGGTCATCTAAAGGAACTTATAAGTGGACGACAGACTCTCCCCATTCTCTTCTGAGGACAAAATGTCAAATGAAATGTTGCTGTCCATAAAGGCTTGTTATAGTTTCCTGGTTCTGGCTGTCTATGGAGCACATGAGTTGATTTTTCCTCTTTTCATCTATATTGCCCTGATGAAATCCAAGGGCCCTTATTTCTGTCAGACTTGCCATAGTTTCCTGGTTCTGGCTGTCCATGGAGCACATGAGTACATTTTTCCTCTTTCCATCCACATTGCCCTGATGAAATCCAAAGGCCCTTCTCAGGTAGTACTTTCCAGTTTCTCTCATCAACACGGCGTAAGGAACTATGTGAATTTGGGCTACTCATTAGAACTTAAAGGAAGTGCATTGACCGGGATTCATAGTAATAATTCATATGATCTCCCTCAAGATTGAAGAGAAAGAGCTAGGGCTGCCCCAATTAGTCGAGTAAATGTTACTCAGTGAAAGAAAAGGATATTGCATTGGCCGGGAATCGAACCCGGGCCTCCCGCGTGGCAGGCGAGAATTCTACCACTGAACCACCAATGCTTACATATGTCCCTGTGACCACTTCGGAAGATTTTTGTTGGTTCCGATTCCCATTAGGAGAATGTAGATTTTGTTTGTTGGACCCTCAATGTTTCATAGGATCTCCCTCAAGATTGAAGAGAAAGAGCTAGGGCGTCCCCAATTAGTCGAGTAAATGTTACTCAGCAAAAGAAAAGGATGATGCATTGGCCGGGAATCGAACCCGGGCCTCCCGCGTGGCAGGCGAGAATTCTACCACTGAACCACCAATGCTTACATATGTCACTAAGACCAATCCTCAAATTTTTTGTTGGTTCCGATTACAATTAGGAGAATGTAGATTTTTTTTGTTGGACCCTCAATGTTTCATAGATTCTCCCTCAAGATTGAAGAGAAAGAGCTAGGGCTGCCCCAATTAGTCGAGTAAATGTTACTCAGCGAAAGAAAAGGATGATGCATTGGCCGGGAATCGAACCCGGGCCTCCCGCGTGGCAGGCGAGAATTCTACCACTGAACCACCAATGCTTACATATGTCACTATTACCACTTCGGAACTTTTTTCTTGGGTCCGGCTCCCATTAGGATAATGTAGATCTGTTTGTTGGACCCTCAATAATTTATAGGATCTCCCTCAAGATTGAAGAGAAAGAGCTAGGGCTGCCGCAATTAGTCGAGTAAATGTTACTCAGCTAAAGAAAACGACGTTGCATTGGCCGGGAATCGAACCCGGGCCTCCCGCGTGGCAGGCGAGAATTCTACCACTGAACCACCAATGCTTAAAAAACACAAAAGGAGTGTGGGGAAATGATGAAAGGGGTTGCTCGTCGTATTTTGGAAGCTATGTTGCTCAAGATGCATGTCTTTAGCCTGAAGTCCTCATCACCTTAATGGCAGAAGTCACTGCTACAATGATTGCAAGACCAATAGTTTCTGTTAGACCTTATATACTTTTACCAGAGTCAATGAAAGCAAGTCCAGATTATTGCTGATTCTTCCTGGAAATACCTTTCCCGGTCAAGATGACAGGATTTGAAAAGTGGAAGTATGGGTGGTCGAAGAAGGCTCTTCCAGGGTGTATTCAAGACCAGCCTCTGAAGTTGTTCTACTTCTCAAAGTGACTTAATGGTATAGAACAGCGATTTTCAAAGTGTGAGGCGTGCTTCCGCGGGGGGGGGGCGCCAGAGAGCTTCAGTGGAGGCGCAGCGTGAGAAAAAAATAACGAGAAACAGTGAAATCTAGCTAGTTAACTTCAGCTAACTTTATGTTTTACGATTCATTTTTCAAGATGTTTTGGTCCATATCGGATACATTTTTTCAATGTTTTATTTATTTATTTTATTTTCTATGCTCTTAATGTTGGATATCTGAATACAATTATTCCCTATTTTTTCTAAATCATTGTCTTGGGTAATATTGTGCTGGCTGGAGGTCTTAACTCTGTTATTGAGTAACCTACCTAGTAATAGACCTGTTTCCGACGGCTTGTCAAAACATACGGCCTCAGGTCCGATGAGAAATAACAACATCGATCACCGACCTTCTGCCTAGGTTGCTCTGGTACCATGTACACTTATGAGCATCCTTATGTTCTAACATGGTGTTTGTTATGGACCATCCGTGAAAAACACATAAGTCCAGAAACAAAATCAGGATAAGATTTATTTTTTTTTTTTCACATTTCAAAAGTACTAACTGAATATGATACTATGGTGTTGAGCTTTGTGATACATTGCTGCTAGTTGAGATTTAAGTTTTTGAAACTTACTTTTTGCAGAAAAAGCCTTTTTGTAGGTTTACTTAAACATTGTCTTGCACTATTATATTTGTTTTATTTTTTGTATGTCCTACATATATTAATATTGCATTGTTGGAGGAGCCTGTGACTTAAGTTTTTCATTGCTTGAGATTGCTAAAAAGCAATCTCCCTGTAACTTGGAATTAGAGTACATCTTTATTTTTGGTTTGGGATACTTTAGAGAACCCTACTGTAGATACTAAACCTAGCATTAGCACTATAGGGCACAGAGGGAGGAATTACCAGGTTCAGGAGTTCCCCAAAGTGTTCCTTCCACTGCCCAAACACCCTATCAGGTGAGGTTAACAGCGTCCCTTACTATACACAGCTTGGATGGTTCTCTGCTTTTCCCTCCTGAGGTGCAGGGCAGTTTATCCAGAACAGCTCTGGTTGAAGTCCTTCTTTCTTTCTTTTTTCTTTTTTTTTTATTACTGCAGATTTTTATTCCATATTTTATTCCATTCCATTTTTATGTAAAACTGTTATATTTTACTGTTATATTTTACATATTTTATATTATTGTTTATATTTTTCTAGTTCTCTATCTGTGTTTTAAAAAATAATTCTTGTCAAAACATACGGCCTCAGGTCCGATGAGAAATAACAACATCGATCACCGACCTTCTGCCTAGGTTGCTCTGGTACATGTACACTTATGAGCATCCTTATGTTCTAACATTGTTATGGACCCTTCGTGAAAAACGCATAGGTCCAGAAACAAAATCAGCTTAAGATCAGGGACGCTTTCTTTTTTTGGGGGGGGGGGGATTTTCACGTTTTGAAAGTTTTAACTGCTGCTAGTTGAGATTTAAGTTTTTGAACTTATTTTTGCAGACAAAGCCCTTTTGTAGGTTTAATTAAACATTGTCTGCACTATTATATTTGTTTTATTTGTTTTATGTCCTATATATATATTAATGTAGCATTTTTGGAGGAGCCTGCTTTGCTAGCTGTAGGGACACACAATGAAATTTGACACACAAAAGAAAAAAATCTTACCTTTAAATGTGAAAATGGTAGGTGTTGCATTTTTGTGGACGTTCTTTCTTAAATTGTCGCAGAAATTGTGTCTTACCTTTAGGTGTCGCGCAAAAATTGTCGCAGCAACTGTCGTCTTACCTTTAGGTGTCGCGCAAAAGATGTCGCAGCAATTCTCGTCTTACCTTTAGTTGTCGAAATCGTAGGTCTTCTGTTTCTTTTCCACAATTGTCGTCTGATCCAAATGTAAAATGTGTGACATTAAAAATAAATAGCATGATTCCAATCAAGGTCTTTAATTAATTGAGGTCCCCCAAGATAAATGTAATAGTTTACCAAAGTAAAACTTACATTTAAACATAATTACATTAGATAAAAATCCTTCTTTGAAGATATTTCTGTACAAAATGTTTTTTTTAGTAATGAGTGAGGTGATGAAGTCGAGTGCTGTGTTAGGGGCTCTACAGTGACACAATTATAACAATTATATGCAGGTGTGAAGGCAAATTTTAGTTGAAATTTGTCCTACCTGGTTTGATGTCTTGCGTGTAGAGGTTGCTGAAAATGAAGACAAAACAGTCTCAGTTATTCAGTTACAGTGATTGCACAGTAAGAATCACACCGCCTTGAGAATGATTGAGTATGTTGCTACACCATTGCATCTTTAAAATGTCATGCACTACATATTTAGCCAGAGAGACAGCCTAAAATATATTCCTAATCCAATAAATAACTTTCATCATGAAAAACGAGGTGCAGGTGTGGAGGCTACTTTTAGTTAAAAATGTGTCTTACCTGCTTTGATAGGGATCAGACGAGGACTGATGTCTTTCTTGGGCTGTGTACTTTCTCCTACACCTGTAGAGGTTGCTGAAAATTAAGACAAAAAAGTCTCAGTTACTCAGTTACAGTGATTGCACAGTAAGAATCACACCTCCTTGAGTATTAATGAGAATGGTGCTACACTTAACCATTGAATCTTTAACTACTTTTTGTTAAAATGTGTCTTACCTGCTTTGATAGGGATCAGATGAGGACCGATGTCTTTCTTGGGCTGTGTACTTTCTCCTAGACTTTTCTGATGCGTGAAGAGGTTGCTGGTAATGAAGACAACCTGAAGAAAGAAAAGAACAGCCTCAGTTATTCAGTTACAGTGATTGTGAAGTAAAAATTACACCGCCTTGAGGTTATAATGAGTATGCAGTCAAAGAAATATATCTAAAAATTAAATCACAGTGCAAAAAGGATGCTGCATTGGCCGGGAATCGAACCCGGGCCTCCCGCGTGGCAGGCGAGAATTCTACCACTGAACCACCAATGCTCGCTGAGACTAGGAATTGTGTCATTTCTTTAAATACTGTAAGTTTATATATGAATATACTATAAAAGGAATAAATGAATAAATACAGAAATAAATCAGTAGTAGACCACAAGATCTGACAATCATTGAAAAAGAGAACATTTCCTTAAATAAATTAAAAAGTTGTGCGCCCAACGTGGGGCTCGAACCCACGACCCTGAGATTAAGAGTCTCATGCTCTACCGACTGAGCTAGCCGGGCCATACTTCCAATGAAAAAGGTTCTTTTTTTAAAGCAACTCATTCTAATTGTTTGGGCAGACAAAATAAATCGTTTCAGCATAAAGGAAAAACATGAAAGCAACGATCAGTGCAGAGGCCTGTAAAATATCAGCAGCTAAAGGAAAAAATCCCTCCTTAATTACCATCAACCTGAATGTTTCACTGTTGTGTAAAAAAATCACTTATCCACTGTATCACAAAGACAACACTTATATGGCAAAACAATCACACAATTATCCTAATAAAACATAACTCTTGACACGTTGTTAAAACAAAACATGTGCCCCGTGTGAGGCTCGAACTCACGACCTTCAGATTATGAGACTGACGCGCTGCCTACTGCGCCAACGAGGCTCTAAACATTGCTAAACAGGAAGTCTTTAAATAGGCACTAGGAGTACAATGAGTTACAAATGTGAAAATGTAATACTAATGGGACAATGTATTGGGTTATATTATCAGACATCACCAAAGAATTGCTAAACTAATACCCCTAAATGCTCTCATAGTAAATATAAAGCACAATGCAGTGGTTGTAGTGTCACTCATTGTCCACCAGATGGAGCCAAAGCAATGCTAGCTCCCCACTGCACAGTTTCTATAGTTTCTATATCACCTGTGGTCACAAAACTGATATAATGTCTATAAAAGAGTACAAAACACCCACTTTAAAGCTAATGGAAAGTGTACAAGCATTGGAAATGGTCTAAAATATACAAGAAAGACAATGCAACCTCACTTTCAACGACTTATATATCAGCAGACATGCTAACAAATGCTAAACAAATATCTCCATATACCATCATGTACAGACTGCCACCTGATGCCCTAATTTCTATATCACTGTGTTCCCAAAAAGTGTAAAAAGGGTCAAATACAACCACTTCACAGCTTATGGTTGGTGTAAATGCATTAGAAATGGTCTAAAATATACAAGATAGACAATGCAACCTCACTTTCAACAACTTAGATATCAGCAGACATGCTAAAAAATGCTAAACAAATACCTCCATATACCATCATGTCAAAAGAATCCTTTACGATTATGAAAGCACAGTAAAAAGCCAAAAAGTTTCACATTTGCACGTGAAAAGCATACCATTCAAACATATATTGAAAAAATTCAATATACAAATATATATATATAACATGTTAACAAGATACTTTAAATAGGAACTAGGAGTATAATGAACTACAAATGTGAAAATTAAATACTAATGGGACTATATCTTGGGTTATATAATCAGACATCACCAAAAAATTCTCATGCTTTTCTGGTTATTACCCGTCCCCTTGTGTGTTATGAATGTAAACGGTCTGCAGAGTCAAAACCCTCAAAGTAACCCTGTAGCGAGTAAAACTCTAACACAGAAAAGACCTGTCTATGCTGCCCCAGAACGCCTCGTTGGACATTTCTCTTTTTTTCCTGGGTACAGTGACGTATTTGGGTATAGTGATGTAACGTAACGGCTCCGCGGACGTATGGGCCAATCCGCGGAGCCGTTACGTTAAGTCCGTGGATTGCTCCAAATGGACCAATCCGCCAGTCGATCGATTCCCAGCCGATCGCGAGATGTGTCTAAAAATAGAACAACAATATTCAGTTTTATCGTTAATGTCCTATAACATAATCTTCCTGTGCCAGAATAATGCACTTGAACGCATCAAAGCTTTGTGATTGGCGTGACCCCGTGTGTCGGGGCGTGGCTAGTGGGCACTCGTTCGCTGACGTTGTCCGTGTCAACAGGAGTGACAGTCCGCACACACACAAGACCACAATTATGGCAGAAAATATATAATTTTCGCTCCGAGTGGGAGGATGATTATTTTTGTATCTATTCCAATTCAAAGTCCATCTGTCTCATCTGCAATGCGAGCGTGGCTTTATCGAAGAAGGGTAATTTAGAGCGGCATTTCAAAACAGTGCACAAACGCTACGAGACGGAATTCCCTCCTAATTCTGCCCTACGCTCCCAAAAGGTGAGGGACCTGAAAGGACAGCTAAATGCACAGCAGTCAATTTTCACCAGGCCCAACAACAAGAGCAAGGCTGCTCCCATAGCATCTTATCGTGTCAGTCACGTTCTTGCCAAACACATGAAGTCTTTCAAAGACGGCGAAGTTGTGAGCTTTTTAGGGGACAGTAAAAATAACAGTAGCATTTCAACAGGTTTTTTGATATAATGAAAACTCAAGTTAGATACCGTTATTAATCAGCTGTAAGTTTTAGTTTGTTTGAACTTATTCATTATAATTATTGTACAAAATGGTATAAGAATGCAAACATTAAGATCTGTTCTGTTTAAATTGATTATAGTCTATTATCAATTCAGGTTAAGAAAATAGTGTTGCCTGCATCCTATTTTAAAAGGCATTTCTTTTTATACTATTAATTTTGTCTTTTTGATTGCACTTTGGCAGCAGATTCCTGTGTAGCTTCAGATCTGAGTTGTCTTATTATTAAGCTTAATTTATACTTTTGTAGCAACACTTTTTTTATATAATGGCAAAGAAATGGTTCAGTGTCTTTTCTTTTTTTCCTGTGTCATATGTGGCAGCACTGTTCAATGTTTCTTGAAAACATTACCCACTGTAGTATGTGACGTGTGAATAAACTCCAACTCTGTATCAACAACACTGTTGTGTAACTTCAGTTAAATAAGTATGTGTGTAGATTAGAAAGAGGTAAGATAAAGGATCTGCAGTATTTTATGAAGTATTTACCTGGTAGTAGGCTGTCAGTAATGGCTACGCCTCTCTATTTGGACTGGTAGATCTCGGCAGACTGGCAACTTTAAAAGTAGCTCTCTGTTCAAAAAAGGTTGGGCACCCCTGAGCTAAAGTATACGGGAAATGACAAAGGTATCCAGAATTAAACTTCAAAACGGCCCACTCAGACTGAACGCACTGTAAAAAGGAATTCAAGTCAATATTTGCCCGCGAAAAGCGAAAATATAGCGAAAAAACTAAATATAATTAAGTTAACACGGGCCTTTTGAAAATGACGTCTCCCTCCAATTCCCTTTATCGTGCCGCTAACTGGCCTTTCATTAATTTCCAACGAACTGCCACAAAATATATGATTTACTTTCCTTAAAATGGTAAAACAAACCCCACCGTAAACTTAAAAGACGTTCAATATAATAATACATAACGTCAATTCAGCTTCAAGACACCAGGGGACCTATTAGCTCTGAAGCTAGCTGCTAGCCACTTAGCAAAGCCCCAAATTAGCAAGCTATCTTTTTATACACGGTTTTATGTCGATAAAAACCAACGAAGTCACAAAAGCAACACATTTACATAAGCTTTTAGTTAATAAGAATAAAGGAACTCACCGAAAAGTCGAAACACTTCTTTGGTTGAAAACCTTTCTCTTTGTTGTTCCTCCAGCGTCTCCAAAGTCTCATTTCCAATTGTCCGGAGTTGGTTAAAGTCCTTCTGAATGTCCGGTTAATCCCCCGAAATTAGTTTTAAATACCGAGAATACATATCTCGAAACGTTAACTTGTTCCGAAGTATTTAAAAAAACTATAAATTATTACTAAATGTGTAATAAAAACGCTAATAACTGCGGATTTAAATAGCCACTGCTGCCCTCGCCACGCCTTTGCCACCGTCGACGAAGATCAACAACTCTGCCGCCAATTGAGCAGCAGCCAATGAGAAGGCAGAGAATGAGCACGAGCTGGTGTTCATGTGCACACAGAAGGTGAAAGCAAGTGTGCTATGAAATACAATAAGCAACATTTAGCTAATGTATTTTATATAACATGCTAAATATCCTGCACTGTTTTATTTCTACTCTACTCTATATTGCTTTTTTAAATGTATGTCATTGTTTATTTCTTATTTATATATATATATATATTTAGCATGGTTGGAGGAGCCTGGGTTTTAAGATTATCATCGCCATAACTACACAGCAGCATAAATAACATTAATATGAATAATATGTGCACTATATGCAAACAAGACCTTTATTATCTGTATATATATGTACATGCACCTGTTCAGAGTTTAATTAATGTGTACTATCTGTGCTATGACACCTGAATGTCACACAAGACTTTAAATGAAGTACTTATACTTGCAGCAGAGTATTATTACACTGTTGTAATAACTAACTAAGTTAACTAAATAACTTTAACCTTTTCACATCAGTCAGTATAAGTCAAGTCTCTATTCACATGAATATAGACTCCTGCATTTACTGGTCACTTACATTATTCTCTGCAAGATTTAGCATTTTATTTGACATGTTTTAGTTTACTTTCACCCTTATTTCTACTTAATTTAAGATTATTTTAAGTAACTTCATCTTAAACCCATATTTTACCTTAATTCCTGATCTACAAAGTCTATTTTCTATGACTTATTGTTATGACATTGAGGTTTTCTTTCTTATTATTGCATTTTAAGGTGTTAAGAAGCTGAGTACATTTAGGCAAGAGCTGTCATTATGGGGCGAAGCCTGCGAGCTAGTTGAGGCAGTCAACTCGAGCACTCATGCTGCATTCATACATAACGCCCCTTGCCACTCTACAACCAACCAAACAGTCTCCTTAATTTGCCGCTCTATTTAACATGCCTGATCTCTCTCTATGCATTGCTTGCTGCTGCTATTGCTGCAGCTACTTCCACGTCGCTGCTGCTTGCCTGCCCCAGCACCACCCCAGCTTCCACCCCAGCTTCCACCTGTAGGCTCGGGGGGTTAGTTATTTAATCATCACTCATCGTGCTATGTATATCTGTGGAGTGATGAGGCCTAGACGCCAAACTCAACTATATGCTGCTTCTAATAAACATGTTAAAGAAACACGTGAGTTGTCTGACTGAAATAATCACATGCAAGTCTATAAAGAAATCAGTGTTAAAAAATTCAGACATGCACCAACTGAGAGCCATATTTAATAATTTAATTTTGCCATGCATAAACCATATAGAAAATACTTTACAGCAATGACAGTAGTAAAAAAAAAAAGGACATTTCATGAGGACAAAATGAACAACTCAATAAAGGCTCACATCGGGTTAGGCAGTTAGTAGACAATAAAAAAAATACGCTTTTGTTAGAAAATTATTTAACTTTTACGTTACATCTGGCAACACCCCATAACCCCGACAGAAATGGGGGTAGACTTAAATGAGAAGGAGGTTTAATGTAAGCTTTAACATGCAGAAACACTTTCCATATGGCACAAGTTAAAAATTAAACCTCAAATACACTCCTTCAGATTACAGATGATTAGCAACATCATCTGGAAGAAACTCAAGTCATCTGTGTGGCATTTGAAAACAATACATTGCATTTAGGCAAAGACATCTCATTTTATGGGAGTCTGTAAAAGGAAAGTGTGAAATTAAAACGATCCAGTAGTAGTCTTTTAGAAATATTATTCTTCACAATGTCACAGTTCACAAAGGGAAAGCGCCACTTAAATTGCAATTACAATTAAGCTTCAAATAGTCAGGGAGCTCCTCTCAATACTGCAGTGTCTGTTGAATTGCAGCCAGACAATTTAAATTATTATTTCAAGCACAAAATGTACTTCTTCATTACAATACTGCTTTATACAAATGACAAACCAAGAGAAAACATAGCATTGTTTCACATATGTACGACCATCTGCCAATGAATTGTGTGGAGTTGCCAATTTAAGCTAAATATTCTCACCATTAGATATTTAAAAGTGTTCCCAAAGCTTCCCTTTAATTTAAAAAAAAAGTGACAGAAACCATTTAATGTACCGCTAAATCCGCTGTAATGTAATTACACAGCAACACATCAAACAAAAGCTTGAAATATGACACAAAACAGGAAAGCCTGCGTTGTTTCTTCCACGTTTTTCTACATTTCAGCTGTAAAATAAAGAGTTTTTAAAAGCACAGTCGGTCCAAGTCACTTAAGGTAAGAGGAACGAGTGCGCATTATGGGTATGAGGGTCCCTTTTTCCAATCATTCATTCATCTAGCTGTCTGCTGTTATAACGTCTTCTTCTCTTGAGGAAGAGACAAGGGATGTTTTGACACCATGTGAAACAAAGCAAACATAGTTATCTCAATTTTACCTCTAACGCTTCTGAATGCTATCCCAATGTTTTTATTCTCCGTCAACTGTCAAGGCATTTAAGAAAGATATTAACATAAAGATGGAGCACACAGTATTTGCCCTAGATAGACAAGGTAATGCTACTATTAACATATTTTTAGGATCATTAACACTATCATAATTACCCTAATTTTATGACTTTGAGTCTGTTGATTGAGTTTAACATAACAAACGTAGGGAAACACTTCCATGTATAGCTTCTCCACTAAGTTTTTTTTAATGAATTCCTTCATTGCAAATGGCCACTTCCTTCATTGTTCCCTCCGTACAAAACAGTCCCATTTTTCTTCCTAATTATCTCGTAAAAAACGTCTTCTTCCATCTTTTCACTGTCCGTCCTTCCTCTCCTCTCAGAACAACACGTCCTCGTTCCGAATGAGCGTTTCTATCACGAGTCTCTGGTACCGGATGTCGTTGAGCGCCATCATGGCGTCTAGTCCGGGCGCCCTCATCAGCGTCGGTCCGAAGACGATACCCAAGTTCTCGCTGGTCATGAGGTTGTCCTTCTCGTACTCTGTCACCCTGGTGAAAGAAAAAGGGACGAAGAAGAGTATGTGAATGTGAAGGAAAAGCTGGACGCAAAACTGTGAAAACGGCTAACACCAAAAGGTAGATGTAGATTCAAGGCTTTTATTGTCATTCTTACATAGCTACAGTGTAGTTATGTCGATGAAAATCTTAGGCATCACAATAAAACAGATAAAATAGTGCAAGTAAATACAATCAAATAGAAGAAGAAGTGCCATACGAGTCTATACAAGTGATAAATAATGTGTAAGTTGCAAACAGGTGAATGTTATGGATGTTCTTAGTTCAGGTGTTTAACAGTCTTATGGCCTGTGGTTGTGTAGAAACATGGGCACGCTATTTTCTGAACCTTTTAAAGAAATGATCCTAATGCAAAGTGATGGGGACAAAATTGGCTATTTCAAAAAGTAATGGGGACATGTTCCCAGCGTCCCCAGTATAAATGACGATGTAGAAAACATGACTTGTGTGTTCTGACCTCTTGAGGTGACCCATGAGGTATCGCAGCGTCTCGCAGTGAGCCGGCGGCAGCAGCTTCAGCGCCTCGTGGAGAGACTCCAGACGTTTTTCCGTGTCTGTAATCTCTGCAAACACAAAGATGAACGCAGAATAACTCGTTATACTCCTATAATAAGTCGAATTCAAATTCTAAAACATACATGTTAACGATACATGAGGCACAATAGCAAAACATTAAACATACATGTTAAGTATGTGTGTGTGTGTGTGTGTGTGTGTGTGTGTGTGTGGTCACTCGATGCTATAATAAGTCTGTGTAGCCAACTTAAAGATACGCTGTCCCTCTAGAATAACAAAAAGGTACCAATTGAATCTCATTGAAACCTATTTTTGATCCTGCATCTTTTTCATGTTACTATATGGACTAATGCATGCTATTTTTAGATTAAAACTGCCTTTTTTGATCTTGAACATGTCTGGAATGGATTCAGCATCCTCAATAAACCCCCAAAACCACTCAAATAATGGTCCAAATCGGCCAAGACATTGTTTTTTTAACTATTGTCTGCATAGGCTTAAATGCTAATGAACGTGTGCTAATTGTGCGAATAACCCAACATATGCAAGTTAGCATCCGGCATTTTCTATGTGCTGGTGTTATACATTCCTAACATAAAACTGGGTTCACATTGGTGGCAAATCAACTATTTACTGGTTTCCTAAAGGTTATTGCTGCTGTATTATGTGTTTGTAACAATGCATCAAAATCAATATCGCTGCTAATTATTGACATGTGACAAAAAGGAATATGTGAAAACGTACTTCCTGTTTCTACGAAGTGTGGGTATGCATCGTATGTTATTAGGGGGATAGGCAGCTCTCTGAAGTAGAGTTTGAGCGCTCCAGTGATGATGTTCAGGTCCTCATAAGCATTTGAGGAGATGTCCGCCTTCTCTCCATCTGTGGAGCAAATGAGTCACAAAAAGTGAGTCAGAAGAGTGACAGAAAGAAACCACAACAACTTATTGATATTTCACTGATCCTAAAATGATTTCAGAAGATAAAAGGAACCTCACCTCTGTCAAAGTGCATCAAATCAGCTCACTGAAACCTGCTATCCTATATAATCCCTCCCTTCATTTGGTATTTTTCCTCAGATCTTTCCCATTTTGTAATAATAATACTAAACAACAGCGACTACTACTGCTTTAAACATCCACAATCCCGTGTCCTTAGATGGCCCTGGTCTTCTATTATATTAGATAATAGAAGGTGCATTATATAAGGACAGTTTTAGGCTCTATTGTCATTTAATTAGGTACCTCTGGTGTGGGGATTTTTGTACTTCTTCACTATCAACTACATATCTCTAACCTTTGCCATAACAGGGTATATGCAGGAATCCTGAAGTCAAATGTAAAACCTTTTAAGACCTTTTTTAAGACCCTTTCAATACATTTTAAGACCTCATCGCCACTTGGAGTTCTAACCGGTTACACTTTACCTCACATTCACTATATACAGTATTGATTGTCCTTCCTCCTTATCTTCCAACCAATTGGACGCAAACTTGCATTTCCCCATAACGATGTTGTTTAACAACCGGCGTAAATGGACCTCCGCGCGCTATCAAGCAGTGAGCGTGCGATGTCCTGTTCAGATGACGTCAAATCCAACGGATCCTACAAAATGTAATACCTTGGAAAATACCGTTTAATACTTTTTAATAGCCTTAATTTTCGCTAAATTGATTGATCAACTTTTAATACTTTTTAAGACCCCGCGGACACCCTGTATGAGGACAGTTTTAGGCTCTATTGTCATTTAATTAGGTACCTCTGGTGTGGGATTTTTTGACACTTTTTTTGATATTTCACTGATCCTAAAAGGGACATTATTTTATAAAAGGAACCTCACCTCTGTCAAAGTGCAGCTTTACGTCTTCAATGAGCTCACTGAAGCCTGATATCCTGTACAAACCCTCCGACTGGAGACCTGAAACGTCAAATTGATGAATAAAATGAACTAAAACAGCTGTGTCTGAACATATCTCTAACAATCCTCTCACCTCTCGCCTCGATTTCCTGTATGCACATGTCCACCACCATGGGCCTCTTGGTGTTGTGCGCTTTGACCAGCGTCGTCAGGTCGCAGCTGTAAACCTTCTTCACGTGACGGAGGTCCGGCTGGCAGTCGTTCGGCACGACTTTGGAGCACTGCTTATGAACATTTAGCCCACAGTCTGACAGAGAAAGACAGAATATGAAAGGGATTATAATATATATATGTATGTATACCCTTATGTGCAATACCACTGCTTGTGAATACACAACTTTGTGTCCTATTTATTACACAGATGCACATCAGATGGTCAGAGATAGTAGGATATGTTGATTTATTGTGTTTAATTAGTTTGAAATACATTTTGAATACATATGTAGGTAGTAAGAATAACAATAATTAAGTTTGTAAACAGTTGATTGGCCTATGCTGGGGAGGGGCTTAACAAATATAAACCTCGGGCCACAGGTGATTTTGGGTTACTCTGACGGTGGCTGTAGAGCAGAGAGGTACCAGTTTCCATTTCTTAGAGCTGTATATATTAATGTTAGTTTTTTCTTTCTATTTTGGACCGGACGTCCTTGTAACTTCCTCCGTCCCTGGCTGTGAATAAAAGCACTTAAAGGTGGGGTAGGTAATTTTGGAGAAACCAGCTCGAGTGCGCTAGAATTTGAAAATACACAGCCGGAAGAAATCTGCCACTTCCTTACAGAGCGCCTCCTCCAACACACACGAACGCGCACATGACCAATGAGGGCACGAGATAAGTTTGTGCACAGATGGAAGGCTGACAGGCAGGTAGGCCATCCAGTTATTTTAGCCGGGCCGGCTCAGATGATTGGTCGTGCTTTTTACAGCGCCACGGCTTCCACAGATGACATGTTTTATGGATTTTTTGTCAAAGCACTGAAGATATTCATTGCTATCGGGATGTTAAGAGCATTCCATGGAATATAACAACAAGTGTATCTCGAGCCGGTTTCTCAAACTTACCTACCCCACCTTTAAGTATACATTTTTTGTGACTCTAGCCATCTTATTAATTCCTTAGACACTTTTTGTAATACTGAGTAATAATCAAAAAGACAGTGTGTTCTCTGGCACCAAATAGAATATTTTAACATTTGAAATTCACAGCATGAGTCAACAGCAGAAGTGACTAACTTTACGCCTGCAGTCCCGAATCTGAGTCACACTTTAAGAGAGAGGAGGCGCAACATGTCGAAAACAGTGGAGGAGGCAAAAAAGAGCAGATTTTAGATAATGTGTGTGTGTGTGTGTGTGTGTGTGTGTGTGTGTGTGTGTTACCTGCACACTTGACTCCCTGAGCGATGAGCCCCCACATGAAGTTGGCACAGTACTCACACCAGTGCGGGCCTCTGAATGTATGAACCTGGTTAAAGAGACAAAATAAGTGTACATTTATCACAACATTTTAAACAATTAAAGGGTGAAAACAGATATGGTCAGACGAAATGCTAAATAGAAAAAAATCTATATTGTAGACAGACAAAATGACAATTGAAGTGCTGAAAGAGCAGAGAGAGAACCGAGTTTTAATCTTCTTATTCTCTCTGCATAAATTGGCTCTATAAATGCTAATAGGCTCCATCACATCACAGTGCTCAGTGTGTGTGTGTGTGTGTGTGTGTGTGTGTGTGTGTGTGTGTGTGTGTGTGTGTGTGTGTGTGTGTGTGTGTGTTTCCCAAGGGCTAAGGACACTGTGGAATCTGACCTTTGTGCTCCTCACTAATGACTACTTGTTATCGTTAAAATCTGGGAACCTAAAGCAGGAGATAAAATCATAAAAAACCTGACATGTAAATGCAGAAATGTGTGTTTCTCTGCGTGTGAATCCTAATGCGCTCTGTGCTCTCTGAGGTGAATTTGAATAAGACCCCACGTGCTGAATCAGCGCTTCTGGCATCCTTCAGCACACAGATTAAAAAGGAGGATGGAAGAGGAGAAACTCACCTTGAAGTTGTGGATCTTCTCGTATTTGGGCGCTAAGTCGCTCTCCCTCAGTGTGGCCCGCCGCACCAGAGATGTGAGCTGCGAAAGGGCAAAAGATCTGATTGGTTTCCAGAAGGTTGAAGCAGGGGAAGTGGGTTTCATGGGGGGTCCAAAACCCAAGTTTGGGTCCAGCAGGGAGGGAATTGAACCAGCGCTGACATCCAAACCGAGAGCCGCAGAAAACAAAGAGCCCTTCTGACCCGCTTGCTTCTCGGCTCGCCTGCGTGACTGTTTTTTACCTCTTTTAACGACATAAGACTCTCTACTCGGCATTGTGGGATGTGTAGTTTTGGCGTGAATTAAAATCACACTGGAGGTTTAAATCAAACAATGGCTATCAGACCAAAATACTATAATAAATAACACCTAAGACAATCAGACAGCAGTTGTCCTGTCTTAAATGCTCAGAATAATTTTTAATGTAGAACAACTAGACTCAAATCATTTTAAAGCTCCTTCCGACAACAACATCCCAAACGGAGCAGCAAAAAAAAGGACCAATCCTGCCGTCTTAGCACCACAAAGATCAGCCAATCACATTAGCCCAGCATACAGATGGGGCTCTGTGGTGCAATTCCAGTTCATAACAAAACAATAGAGGCAATAAAAAACCTAAATGTGTGAAAGGAAGTTCCCGTAATATGATTCAATAAATCTTGCGTTCCCAAAATCCTTCACAACGGACTGATGCTGCAGAATGTGCATCGCCGTCTCCTGTAGGTGAGCGCTTCAGCCCACATGGCTCAATGTGTGTGTGTGTGTGTGTGTGTGTGTGTGTGTGTGTGTGTGTGTGTGTGTGTGTGTGTGTGTTAAGCCTCTTTCCCTCCACACACAGGCAGAACTAGTGGAGGAGGGAGGAGATAAAGGCGGAGAGAGAAAGAAGACGAGGGGGGGTTGGGCGACGCTGCAGTAACGGATGAATTTAACAGGTCACATTGAGAGGAGAAGGAGCCAATCAGATTACAGGGATTGTTGTTGTTTGTCACCGATTTCTGCCACCACATTTGTCCCGGGAGAGAAACAACAACGTGCTGAAAAACAACATATATGTAATTCAATTGTCTATATTTTTTTTAATCTCTCCCTTCTGCGACTACTACTGCTCTTTTCTTTTGCTTTTGTGAGTGTTTTTTAGCTTGAAACATCCACAACCCCGTGTCCTTAGATGGCCCTGGTCTTCTATTATATTAGATAATAGAATGTGCATTATATAAGGACAGTTCAAGGCTATATTGTCATTTAAAAAGGTACCTCTGGTGGGGGGAATTTTGACTTCTTCACTATCAACGCCATAAACACTTAACACGTCTGACCTGTCCTGTATATTTATATGATGTGTTTCCATTGTGTGTAAATGGATAACAAAAGAAAGAAGGACACCAAAGCTAGGCATAATTAGCAAGCTCATATTTCTCTGTGACCCTTTAAGCTTCTCCCATGCTTCCTACCTTCCCGTCACCTAACTCAAACGAAAAACAAAGCCTTTCAAATCAAAATGTTAAAAGTCATCACCCCAACTATGTCTTTACCATCCCCACAGGGGCCATAGAGGCTGCATTTAACCCCCTAAAAAGCTGATTAGCGTGCACCAAATTCAGAACTCGCATGCGTTTGTCTTCCCTACGGAGAACCACCTCCGGTCTCAATGTCACCGCCGTACTGCTTTGTCTGCAAATCCAACCAATTATGAAAACACACACAGGACCCCACACACACACACACACACACACACACACACACACACACACACACACACACACACACACACACACACACACACACACACACACACACCACACACAACACACACACACACACCACACACACCACACACACAAACACACCACACACACACACACACACACACACACACACACACACACACACACACACACACACACACACACACACACACACACACACACACACACACACACACACACACACACACACACACACACACACACACACACACACACGTTGAGTTAAAATGGACAAAAACAAACCAACAGGCTCATAACAAAGTGTGCAATGCGTTTATTTGCTACACCAGCAATGTACCTCCTAAGGCCTTGTTTGACCTGCAGTGCATGACCACCTCATACATCACTGTCTGTGTGTGTGTGTGTGTGTGTGTGTGTGTGTGTGTGTGTGTGTGTGTGTGTGTGTGTGTATATAACTGCACGCCTTGATTTTCTGCACCCAGCACAAACAACACAGCTGCAGAAATGACATTTAAATGTTTTCCAGCAGTCATTGGCATCCTCCCGCGTCAAACACTAAACCTCCCATCTCCAAACGCAAGGAAACTTTGAAAAAGCTCCATGTATAAGCAAAAGGTTTCCGTCCGTCCCCCGAGTTAAAAACCCAAATCACAGAAAACAATTATCTCACAGCTGATGGGAAACTAATGAGCCAACAACAAACTGGATTTCTGAATACTTAGTAGGCGGCTTTTGGGGAGATATCAGATTTCTGCAGGCAAAATGCAGTTATGTAATTTTACTGCAGAGCCTTTGGCTGGAGGCCATCTCTCCTCTGCATCCATCTCCTCCTCTTCTTCTTTCTCCATGTCCTGAACCTTCTTCCTCCTTCCATCTTAGCACTGTTCATGCAGGAACCTTCCTTACCCTTATTCTACCCCTCTGCATGGCCTCTAAAAATGTCATTTTAATAAGTTTTATGACATATTATGAAGGGACAGTTGCTAATACTTTTAGATTTACGACTTTCTTTATCAAGGGATTGGTACTAGTTAAAAGAAAATGTTGTTTTTAAGTCTCTCAAATTATGAGAGTTGCTGCTTATCTATTTTAAATTGTAATAGACATTAAGAATTTGCAGCCCTACTTAATATACTGATCTAATTTCTGCGATATGAAGGCTTAATGTCAGACTGTAGTTTCCTAAAGGGGATATTCTTTGGTCGGTAGCCAACACTCCTTTTTGAAAAACCCAAATCCTTCACGTCTATTTGCTGATTGGAGGATGCGTTCTTCCTGAGTTCATACAGATTTTCCATATTTCTTGCAGAGAGTGATGAATTTTGAAGATAATGATTGGTTTTCACAGCTTGATTTTCAGCCCCTAAGAGCTCCGCTGTATCACCACTAGGCAGAATAAACAAAAAGTGACATTTTCCTCACCCTCTCCTCTGCGTTACTGTCTTCTTTAACTGGAACCGGTCCATCCGGTGCCTCGGGGCTTTGAGGAAGGAGTTTTTTCAGAGTGGGCTCCTGGTTCAAGGTGGTGTATCCCACATGTTCATAAATGGGGTTTATGGTCATCTTAGCGATGTACTCCGCCGCCTGACAAGAGAGAAGGTTACTGTAAACATGACAGGTCTTTTTCATTGCAATATTTCAGTGTTGAGAGAGCATGAGTTTCCTTATTTCTGGGATTCTTTTCAAGCAACCAGGGATTCAGTTGATGAAGTTAACAAGAGTTGATGAAAGGGTAATAATGTGCAAATCGAGCCGAATGTCTGGGAAAGATCGGCTGACAAATGGGTGCAACTGAGCCAAAGTAGAGTTCTTGGAAGACACACTCACACACCTTTGTCTCGATGTAGAGTGTGATGAGACCGTCCGTTACCAGGTCGTGGATGGACTCGAACCTCTTCTCTCCAACAAAGTGCTTCCCGTCATGGTAGAGACGGAAGTTTCTGGTCTGGTTCCCAAACCTGGATTGAGCAGAGGAAAAGGATTTAGCTTGGAAACTGTCTCACTGTCTCACAGGGTTCTAAAATGTATGTCCTTAAAAGGTCACCTATTATGCAAAATCCACTTTTTCATGTCTCTTCTACATCAACCTGTGTCCCCTCTGTGTAAAGAGACTCTGAAAGTTTCAGGGGAAAAGATTCTCTCTCTTTTTGTCCTGATCCATTTTTATAAAAACCTGTCTGAAAATGAGCTGATCAGATTTTGGCCACTTTATGATGTCATAACGATTTTTTTGTCTTGTGTAACCATTAGCCAATCAGCAACCAAGGTAACCCCCCCCCACCTTATCACCTGAATCTCCTCCTAGAGCAGCAATAGGCGCTTTCACACCGCAGTACTTTTCCCACAAAGGTTCATCAGAACTTAGTTAGAAGTGACGTCAGCGGCTTCATTTGCCTAATCCTCCCTGAGGGAAGATTACGCAAATGAGCTGCTGACGTCACTTCTTCTTCTTCTGCTTTGGGTTTACTGGCAGGCCGCAAACAACTTCACGGCGTATACTGCCACCCGAAGTCCCCGGAGTTGGGGACTGGCTTCAGTAGAAGCTGCTGGGACTCCCAGCAGCTTCTACTGAAGCCTTCCGAGTAAATCGCCAGAACGCCGACACCTCCTCATCTCCACCCGCTCCCATGTTTTCTTTTGTGTTGCCATAAGTTAGTCTCTCTGCGTTTCTGCGCTGGGCTAATGCTAATGCTAATAATGCTAATGCGAGGATAATAAAATGGCGGCTTCACAAAACTTTTTGGGAGTTTTACGGGGCATGGTTTGCAATCCGCCCAGCCAATCAGACATAGGAACCTTTTTTTCCCACGAAAGTCCCTGCTCTCTAGCAGGGACGGAAAAGGGGGTAAAAAGGTTCTCATGAACTAATTTTAGTTCCGGCTCTTTTTGGAGTGAACGCGACATTTCGGAACTATATCGGAACTAAAGTGGGAAAAGTACTGCGGTGTGAACGCACCTATTGTGTTCTTTTTAACCAAATCTCTCTCAGAGGGGCGTGGGGAGGGGCTCCTTATTTTCATCTAAAGTAACAGACAGAGAATCAGCACTTTGGAAACAGGGCTGAAACAGAGGGGATTATGGGATGCTGCAATGATCTGTTTGGTGTTTGGAGCCAATCAGAGACAGGCTCTGTATATATCTGAGACCTGTAATATATTGATGTAGAACAGTATAATAGGGGACCTTTAAAGCAGGGAAACATGTTTAGAGGCACAAATACAATTATGAAGGATACTTTACTGAGATAGTCAGAAATGGCACAGAGTCTGAAGTGGGCCAACGCATGATCTGCTCCTCTGTGGATCGCAATGAAACCACCGCGAGATAAAACGCCACCCTTAGATCATTAACCCAAAATCAAACCGGTCTTTTTTCTGCCCACCCTCAGTGGGACACTGGTTTATGAAAGGGTATTTATGGAAGGTAATTATAAACCACAGGGATGGGAGAGGAGAAGTGAAAGAGAGAGAGAGAAGCAGGTGGATTTATATCATGGCTATTTATATCAAGCTAACCCAAAACCACATTTAATTTATTCCATGCACCCATTTAAAAAGTGTGACACCTACTTTTTCCCTCATACTTCCATGCTTTATTTTACATTTCTCTTACAATGCTTATGTCCTATTCTATTGACATGTAGTAGACTTGTTGCACTACTTTTTATTTGTATTTTATTATATATGTTGCATTGTTGGAGGAGCTCAGGTCAGAAGAATTTCATTGCCATTTCCACACTTTAGCTTTGTGCATATGACGATAAAACCTTTGAATCTTTGAATCCTACACTTGAGTTTACACATATCAAGTGACATATCTTTGTTCCTGATTGTCTGAATCTCCCTAAATTAAACCAACACAATTTACCTTAGAGCCAGAGTGTATGTGCCCGGTTGTCTCTGACTCTCCCTGATGAGATAGCTGCCTTCAGCCTGACTCAGCGATTGGTCGGCCTCTTCCCTTGAGATCATCCCATGGTACCTGGACACAAAAAGCAGCAAAATAAACATTAAATTAGTTAAAAACCAAGTTATACTTCCTCCACGATTTAAGTTAACGGAAAGAGGTATAAGATAGGCGGAGATTCCTCGTCATTGTTGGAGATTCATTGAAAATCGCTGATAAAGAGAAGGCCTACTTACTCTCTTCCATAGTATTTAGGTCGGGTTTCCACCTTAAGGAAAGGAAATAATGCAGTTATTAAACACTAAAAAGGTACAGGTTTATAGATTACTTAGGAAGGATGAATCACCGTTTAACAAACAGACAAATATGGGATTTCCATGCATGCTTTACATGGTAGTATAACTATGTCATATAGCTCAGGACAGCATGTAATTCCCAACAACAACAAAGTGTGTGAAATGCCTCATACACACCGTGTGCTCTTCGTGACTGTGTGTGGGCGCAGGGAATATTGCACGAGTCGGATGAAAAGCTGAACATTGTGTTGTTGTTTGCATCTAAAACTGCTGTGGAGCCAATAAATCAACAAAGATCCAACCAACAAACGCTGCTGAATATTCATTTGGATGCCTTGTATGTGCGGTTTGGACAGAAAATAGGCAGGTGTGTGTGAGAAAAGACACAGGAGGAGAGGAAGAAGGGACATTTAACACATCTTACTGAGATATTTTTGGGTTACATCAGTGATTGTGGAGATAAAACACCAGATTTAGTTGAAGATAAAGACATTTTCAAGAAGTATATTCGAATGCAAGAATATTCCTAACCTTAAACACATTCAATTGAAAGACTTAAACCCTGTAGATTGTTAAAAAATGACATTCAAACAGTGGAAATGGCAGCAATGCTCCTATCAAATAAGCTGGAGACCATGTGGAAATTAGTCAATGATTATCACAATGTGTTATGTAGATTCACAATAAATAAGCTGAAGATGTATTCAATAATACCCTCTGCTACTTGTTAATGAGTGCATTGCTTTACTTAAAAAAATTGACACTGTCCAGCTTGAGGACAGTGTCCACAAATTAAAAAATACCAGCCTTAGATAAGTGCTTATTGGTGCATCATTAAATCGCATATGGCTGAAATCCCAGCAGACGACATGGGGCTATTGTACTCCGTCTGTCTGCATTTTAAATTGGGTCAAACAACGACTACCTGACCGCACCAGAGGATCAACGCCAACAGCTGTTCATTTAGCACCCACATACACACTCAAGGAGCCCTTTTTTTATTACAGATTAACACAAACACCAGACATGCTTTAATCCCACTTGGATTCCCCCAAACCTCGCTGACACATCTGGTGATTTCTATTGCTAAAAATGGTCATTTAAGGATTCATTATCTGTGATCTGGGGCATTTTCTTAAAACCTTAAAGACCCTGTGATGTTGTGGAAGACCAGTGGTGTTAAAGTACTGTACTGTTATGCTTCTTTGTACTTCTCCTCACTGCAATTCAGAAGTGAATCGTGTACTTTTACTCTACACTACATGTATTTAATGCCTTTAGTTACTAGGCAATATATATAATCAAGTGTTGAATCAGACTTTAGTTCCACCTGGAGTAAATTCACAAGCTGCCCTCCTTAAAACTAGCTGCACCTTTACCAGCTTTGAGAACACTTTAATGATCAATCATTATAAAACATATCATATATATTATTCTGAAGGGTTTTCTCACCTCACATGTGCAGGTGAGTCTGCGTGGGTGAGGCGCCTCCTGCTGGAGCTGGTACACTGTGGCAAATAATAATAATAAGTGAGTCAAAAAACACTAAAAAGAAGCACTCAAAGCAAATAATGAAAGTATAATTATATAAGCACTTTTTTGGCAATTCTACGGTGCAACAACCATCATTATTTTAATGTGCAAAACGTCATTTTTAGCCCTGGATGAGTACTGCTTATTATTACTCTATATTTAACACGTTACCTCCTTTATTATTTCTTGCCTTTTTATATTCTATGTCCCTTTTGCTGCGGGACCAATAAAGGAATTCAGATTCTGATAAAAATCTTAAATGACAGTTTTAAAAACGGGCAAAATCAGGTAATAACATAAAAAAATGCACCAATACTCACAGTAAGACTTCCACACAGGTGGCCGGTATTCATCATGATCTGAGGACAGAAGAAGTACAACAAGGTGTTACTCGAATTGAATTCCCTTTACAACAGCGCCACCAAGTGGACACAACTGGTAATGATACATGACACCCGTTATGTCTCAATTTTGATATGAAGCATTAACCATTTAAGATTGGTACGCTCAAGAAACTTAACCTTCATTATTTCAAACTAATGAAATAGCACAGTATCTATTTGCAGCGGCCGCTTCATGTAAAAAACAGACTTTGTGCATTTCATAGTAAATGCTCAAATGCTTGTTTATGGATTAACAGTCAAGATGGGTAGTCATTTTGAAACCATCACGTTTTTTACAGCTTAACAATGAACCTATTAAGGAAATTGTGCAGTTGTATTGATGCCACAAAGACAAGCCAAATAAACAGTTTAATGTCTAAAATGTTGTCAATTTGACATATGAAGTGAAAGCTCAGTATGCTATCTGGCTACGTGCAATTTAGTAGCAGACTTAATTCTGATGAAGAACAGTAATATGCATCTGTTCCATGGTGAGCATTTTGCAATTTCAAGCCGTGCATGTGTAAAACTAACAGCCTGTTTCCTGTCTTGTGTACTTTGTGTTTACTCTGCAAGGCTTATCTTTTCAACACTTGTCTTCCCGGTATCCTGTCTTCAAAATAACTCCAGATCCTCCCTGAGCGAAATGTCACACCCTCTTTCTCAAGGAAACATACCCTTACAATTAAACACACACACACACACGCTTACCAAAAACATTTAGGGCCATCTTGATTCTGTGATACGATGATGAGGATTATTATGAAGAACAGAAGATCCAAATTTCCAACAAAACAGACAATTTAAATCCTGAAAGACAGAGAAAAAGAAAAATAAGGTGCAAAGCGTTTATCAGCTAATGAAATAACACAGTGTCTGTCTGCAGGGGCATCTTAATTAAATGCTCAAATGCTTGTTTGGATGTTGTAAATGAACGGTTGGAGATGGGTAGGTAGGTTTTATTAATGCCACCTTCAAAAAGAACAAGCCAAATAAACAGTTTCATGTCTAAAATGGTGATAATTACAGTTTGAAATCATTCATTTACTCCAGTTTGAGTGCAATTACCTCGGGGCATAACACTAAGGATGTTGTTTTCCAACAACAAAAACCCAATGTCGAAATAACCAAGCAAATTATAAATAAATCTAATTTGTGCAAGCATCAAAAAGCTGTGAACGATGCATTACTATAGCTTTGCACAGAGGATGGTTTGTAAATTAGCTCACGTCTTATTCTCAGACATGCTTTTGAGTAATATTGCTTTATGCATTGCACCATTACCAAGAAAACCATAATCATTTTAGGCCCGAAATGGAGTCTGGCTTAACGTTTTTAATGCACTAAAATGTGTGTTGTAAAAGCATGGAAGGGCAGAGTAGCAAAAGCAACATTTGTGCAAGCATAAAACAGCTGTGGAAGATGCATTACTGTAGCTTTGCAGAGAGGATGCCTTGTAAATTAGCTTATTCTCAGACATGCTTTTTAGTTAGTGTAACAGCATCATTTTCAGTGGAGTGAATTGAAAAACTAGCTGAGTAACAACACATGATCCAAGTCCAAATTATAAAGGGAGCGGTAACTCCAGTAGGAAAACTGATCCGCGGATAAAACGGAAATTATACATGGCTACATTTTTCAATTAAACTGCAGAGGAAACATGTGCTTAGGAATACAGTGAAAGTGCACATAAACAATCTTAAATAATACACTGGTTTGTCATTATATTAACGGTTTTTCTCATAATACTCACACTCAAAATCCATTCTGCATTGTAGTCGCCATCTTGCTGGGTCACGTGATCAGTCTCGCCTTTTCTCTCTCTCTCTCTCTCTCTCTCTCTCTCTCTCTCTCTCTCTCTCTCTCTCTCTCTCTCTCTCTCTCTCTCTCTCTCTTTCTCTGGAGTAGCTATAGCAACAATCCCGATTTTAAAATTGAGTTTATCACATACTTCAATAATATAATATATAATTCGGTTGTGTGGCGTTTCTTGCTATAGTATAATAAGAAATGGGGAAGCCAAGCGTACGACTTATATAAATGTTAAGGTATAAATTTAACAATTTGATAGTACGAAATGTGGCCGGTTAGCTCAGTTGGTTAGAGCGTCGTGCTAATAACGCGAAGGTCGCGGGTTCGATACCCGTACTGGCCATCTGTTGTTTTTATGCCACGCCACAATTAAACGTCCTTTTTTTACTACTATCACTATGTTTCAGGATAGTATATTTTGATTGTAGAGATGCTCAAATGTTTTATTCGATGTTATTATAACCATGCAATGTATTGGTCTATTATGATCTACACTGCTTTCAATCGGGTATATTTATATTGTTGTGTATTAAATAGATATACTCAATAGATATACTGATATGTATATTCACATAATTATGCAACCTGTAAAGTGACAAGAAAACGATTAAATCAACATAAGAAAACACTTTTATTTTTAAACCGAGTTGAAGACGTAGACTTTTAATGGAAATCAACTACGACTCCCATGATGCACTCGTCGGTTACACCCCTAGGAAGTCGAATAAGCCCACACTTTTTCCCCAAAAAACGAAGCTTGTGCAGCAGATACAGGTAATAACATATATATATTATATACTAACACCAAACGATGACACTGTGCCTGTTTTAAGCTTTTGATCACTTTCTGCCAACTTTAGGAGGCGTTTGTGTGTGTTTGGCGCTATGTATCTTAGTATATTAGATCCACGTGGTGTGTGTGTGTGCATGCGTTTGTGATGTATTAATACACTGTCTCCACGGTCAGTCTGTAGGCTGAGAGCAGAGGACACACACTCCTGACTGCTGTCCTGAACCTTTTTCTGCTTCACACACACTAAACACACACAGGTGAGTGTCAAAGCAGCATGCTAAGTGATCGTGTGTTTGTTGAGCTAATGTCGCTTAAAATGTGTCAATACTGTTATTATTTTCTTGCGAAAGGCAAATACATGCATCGTATTCATGCTTTACTAGCTTGTGCATCAACACGTTGATGTTGTTTGGATTAAATGGTTTGTATGTTGACGTTTTTGAGATATTGAGATAGGAAAAGATGCTTCAGGATATAGACATCAACATCTGTCCTCTATCTTCTATATCAATGGTTAAACTGCAGGATACGTACATATAAATGAATGTGCAGCCATATTGAGGACACACACTGTAAGTAAAATGCTTGTGCGACATCTTTTACACTATTTATCCACAGAAAAGTGTTAGTTTATGCTGTAATATTAGTTTTGTGTGGTTAAAAATGAAAGCGGAGTATGAAGGGAAGTTATCACAGAACCTACAGCACTTTTCTTTGATTTTCTTTTTTTTAAGGGCCTTTTTAAATAAGTGATGCATTGTTAGACACATGCATTTGATTTGCTCCCTGGCATGTGAGTCTCATGAGTCAAAGCCAGTGATTTGACTAATTGTGGAGCATGCACCCACTGTGCAACACTCGCCCCTTTGTACTGTTCAATACTGATCAAATGTCTAGTATTTACGTTAGTAAACCATGCAATTTCACAATCCTCAGGTAACTTTGGGTTAGACTTTGGATTCTTTTTAAACGAAATTACACTGTTTTCTGTTGAGTGGATTAACTAGGAATGGGGAAATTGATCCGATTTATTGGTATCAACGCCATTATCAAGTCTGCTTATCTGTTCGTCATTGATTCCTGATACATGTTCTGTCTGTGTGAATGAACAAGAAGCCTAATACAGATTTTCAGGATCAATCAACGCTGCATTATTCTGAATGAATCTACTAAACCTGCTTGAGGGTGTCATTTTATTATAGCTTAGTATTAACCTATGTCAATTACATAGCATTTCTGGAATTGTACCCCATGTTAATGATCAAATCAAACTTTACATGGTTGCACAAATTGTCAGTATCTCTGTATATCTCTAAAATCAGCTTCTAACGTGCAAATAATACAATAAATACATGCATAACAGGATGTATTGGTCTGATGAGGCTGAGGCTATACTGTATATCAAGCTGATAATGGCTTCGTTTTTCAATGCAAATGCTTTTGCCGGTGATTTGATCGGCCTGGTGACCATGCCATTAATTAATTGATTAATTGTTGACTTGTGTTTTTGTTCTAGTTGATTGGACCCGTGTTAGTGTGACATTACAAGATAATGAAAGACCCCATTCCTCAGAAAAGGTCAACGCTTCCTCGCAGTTTAGGGAACTACTTTTCGTTATAGGTCAATCTTTGCATGCAATTAAATGCTCTGCTTCACGAGCGATTAAAGGCAAGTGAAGTTTCAAGATTCACGGCTTTATTGTCATTTGCACATTAGCTACAGTGTAGATATGTCAATGAAAAACTTATGTCACAGGCTCCTCCAACAGTGCAACATACATATATATATATATATATATATATATATATATATATATATATATTTGTAGAACAAATAAACCAGATATAATAGTGCAAGAAGTAAATACAAATACAATAGAAATAGTGCAAGAAGAGTCTTTGTAAAATGCAAACAGATTAAAGTTTTGGATGTTCTTTAAAAGGTTCAGGTGTTTAATTTGTGTTTAATTTAGTTCAGGAAGTGTTGCAGAACAGTCCTGAAGGGGGGCATGGTTTTATTTGAATGCTGAATTCTCAGATCTCTTGTTTCTTCCTCATTTAGGCAAGGCAAGTTTATTTATATAGCACTTTTCAACACAAGGCAGTTCAAAGTGCTTTACAAAAATGAAAGACATTAAGAGCATAAAACACATTAAAAAGCAAAGATAATAAAACATGAATAGCACAGGAACATGAATACAAGTGTGAGATGTGAATAGTTCAATTATAAGCAGCGGCAAAAAGAAAGTTTTCAGCCTGGATTTAAAAGTAGTCAGAGTTGCAGCGGACCTGCAGGTTTCTGGTTGTTTGTTCCAGATATTTGGAAATATCCCTCACCAATTCTCACATTCCTCTAGTCCTGGGTTGCGGTCGAATAATCCAAAAATCAGCTCCTAACGTCTATCCCTATCGTCTATCCCTTGACCTCTGTGTGAAACATCACGGGGTTAAGGGATAGTGGATAGGAGAATTCAAAAGGACTTATGAGAAGAGACTGCGGTGCTTTAGAGAATCCGACTGCACTTTCACTATCCGACGTGTTTCTGATGCGCCAGCGGACGTCATAAATGTGCGTCTGCTGCTGTGGGGAAACTATGGAAACTACAGATTTCTATACAGCGGACTACAACGTGGATGTATAATAAGAACGAGGGACTACTGTCAACTCATCTAGAGACTCTGCACCGTGCTCTGATGCTGTTGTTTTGTGCTTTATGAACGTGGACAACAGAGAAACATATTCTTCATGACCAAAGCTGGAATTGAAATAAAAAGGAAAGTGAAACTTATGCTCGTCACCCTCTCCCTCCGGTCCACATTAATACAAATGATCCCAATACGTATGATTGTATGAAAAGATCTTAGAATCAATACAAATGTATTTATTCTAAATGTTAGTCCTTAACATCTATCACTGTGTATATCACCATTCAAACATCTTTTAAAAGTTGAACAACCCCCACACAGCTCAGTAAAGACTGTGAAATGTTGACTTTATTTGATCATTTCAGTAAAAACTAACGTTCATATTTCTCTTTTTGATTATAATACTGATGATCGTTCAAAACAAAGCACTTTGGCAAGTTACCGTTTTAAAAAGCTTAATAAGCACCGTAACTTTCGTGATATCGTTACTCGGTCATAATCGGTTGTTTCCGTGAACGGCAGAATGTTGTGTGACGGCAAATGCTGCGGCTGCAAGGCATTGTGGGGCAGCATTTTCTCCTCTCCTTTCGTAAAGGGAGGTCCAGTAGTTCCTAAGCTAAAGGAGGTTATAAAGGAAGTTTGAAACCTTGAATTCTAATGGCTCTTATCATGGCTGCCACTGAGGGACTTCCGGGTCATTTCACTCCGTTAGGAAGGGTCCTAAGCTAAACGGACTATTCGACTGCAACCCTGGTCTTCCTGAGAAATGATAGTTCTTTTGACACTTTTCTAACCTTTTTATATTCCTTTCATCCTTCTCAGCTATTTAGGTACCATGGCAGAGAAGGTGCTGGTGGTTGGAAGTGGAGGGCGGGAACATGCGTTGGCCTGGAAACTCGCCCAATCTCCGCTGATTCAGCAAATTCTGGTCGCTCCTGGTAACGCAGGCACGGCCAACTGTGGGAAAATCAGCAACTCGGGTACTTAAAAAGTGTATTTATTTGTATATTTGAAAATATGGGAAGCAACATATCAGCGTATTATAATAATAATAATAATGATAATCCTCCCACCCTCTCTCTCTTCATGCAGAGGTGTCGGTGAGTAACCACGCCATCTTGGCTCAGTTCTGCAAGGATCATCACGTGGGTTGGTTCTGGTCGGACCTGAAGTCCCGCTGGCAGCAGGTGAGATATCTCCATCTCCATCATTTTAACTCTGGTGCTTCCTCATACTATCCTTCCTCTAACTTGGGCTTCTCTCCCAGGTATTGTGGACGATCTGACAGCAGCAGGAGTTCCATGTTTCGGCCCGTCTGCCAAAGCCGCTCAGCTCGAAGCCAGCAAGAGTTTCTCCAAAGCTTTCATGGAGCGACACGGCATCCCAACAGCGAGATACGGATCCTTCACCGACGCCCAGGAGGCCTGCAGCTTCATCCGCACGTCAGTACTGCACATACACACACACACACACACACACACACACACACCACACACACACACACACACACACACATATGTCTTATAGCAGTGTCTTTGTGCAGAAGAAAGTCCTATTGTATGATTGATAGTTTAAAGAAGGACATATTTACAGGATATAAGAGATTCGAATTGAAAAAGATGATGTTTCCACAAGCAAACTTTTATTTTCAGAGCAATTAAACACCCAAAATGTAAAATAGAAACTGTTATGTCCGCTGAAGTTGTCAGTTGGTTTCATGAGTTAATGATCTAAGATGTGCTGATTGCCTTTCACATGAGAGCGCCCTCAAACACTGTGACTTTTACAGACAGAAAGTCATCTCTTTGGACATTTTCTGACAGCTAAAACAATATATCTAACACTGCAAATGTTAAAAGGTCCACACACAAAATGTTATCCTGCATATCAGCGATGCAGCATCTGCTCCAGATGTGTTTACTGTGACAAGATGTTGAGTTTATTTCTTTGTTTCTGTGTCTGCAGGGCTGATTTCCCAGCGCTCGTGGTGAAGGCGAGTGGGTTGGCGGCGGGGAAGGGAGTCATCGTGGCTTCAAACAAGGAAGAGGCCTGCCAGGCTGTGATGGACATCATCAAGGTAACACACATTAATCTAAAAGACAAAAGTTGGATTTTGTTCCCTCCTTCTTGTTGATTTTGTTTATTATGTCGGCAGTTCACTGAAGAGAGCATCATCTTTCAGAACTAAAACAAAGATCCATATCCCTCTACAGCAAGGGTGTCAAACTCAATTTCATCGCGGGCCACATTTGCATAAAGGTTGCACTCAAAGGGCCGGTTGTAACTTTATAAATATATAATATATATAAAATAATGTATTATATTACATTATTGCCTCTGATTGGATTATTATCGGATAGGATAATAACTTAGTAATTAACTACGTCTGAAAGCAGAAGTCCAGGGCAAATAATTGCAAGTCTCTTCAGTGCGCATGTCACAAAACGAGATGCATTGTGGGACATGTAGTTTATGGGCAACCTGCTTCTGTAACCGTATAATAAACGTATTATATTCTTTGCAAGCTCTTGCGGGGCCACAGAAAATGAAGTCGCGGGCCGGATTTGGCCCCCGGGCCCTGCTCTACAGGGACTATGTAAAAAAATGTATTAAAAAAACCGCACACAGTGTCCATTATCATCTGGACAACAGCTGGAAATTAGCAATGTTGGCTAAAGCTGCCCCATTTACTGTTCTTGTGACAGTTGATCAATGGGGACTGTCCACGACACTATAAACAAATAAACTAAACTGAATGAATCTGTGTGCTTTCTAAAGACTTTAACGTGCACTCACATCTACACACTTGTGTAAATATATTTAACATGTTCATTCAAATGCTCAACGTTTTACTGTGTTCAACCGTCACTTTATCACTTTGTTGTTATTGTTATTCTACTTTGTCTTACATTTGACCTTGTGTGAATCCTGTTTTTTTTAACTCTGACCCTGTTGCTCCTATTCCTATTTCCTCAAGGGGATAAATAAAGTTCCATCTCATCTCATCTTATCTTATGAATCAGCCATGGGAGTTAATTTAGCGGGGTGTGCAAAATAAAAGAAAATGGGCTGCAGTATGTAGCTAATATTCTTTGTAAAATGACTGCAGTGAAGCTATTTTTCATGAGATCTGGCAGCTGATGTGGATGTTGTTGGCTGGATAATACCTAGATTCTGTAGTGAATATAATATTTCTATTGATTGTAAAAGTAATGCACATATTGCTCCTTTTAAGCATCTTCCAGTTTACTCATTTTGAAAGCTAAATCTGTTTCTTTAACACTTTGTTGCAGGACCGAGCCTTCGGGTCTGCAGGCGAGACTGTGGTGGTTGAAGAGCTGCTAGAGGGAGAGGAAGTGTCCGTGAGTAGACGTGAAGTCCATGAAATAACTGAACCAACTTTACCTGAAGGTGACAGCATGTGAATCCTCTCTCTCTGTAGTGTCTGTGCTTCACTGACGGATTCTCAGTTGCTGCGATGCCTCCAGCTCAGGATCACAAACGACTGCAGGACGGCGATTTGGGGCCAATGACCGGCGGCATGGGAGCCTACTGTCCCACCCCTCAGGTACATATCCTAATCTCAGTCTTTTCTTGTATTTTAAGGAGCAGTCCGCTTGTGAGATGTACATAAAAATCACACCCGCCTCAGTTTACAGTCCACTCAAATCTCCACGTTATTGCTCACATACACATACATACATTAGCCCTTTCCTTCTAAGTCTTGGCAAATTATACATAAATACAGATATTCATTTAAATTCTCTGACCTTTCCCTGGGTAGTCGGTATGACAGGTGCTAGTTAAAAATTAAACATTACAAAAAGGAGGTGTTTAGAGCTCAGATATCACTTGTGTTATTGGTTTCCATCTTCTCTCAAATGTTTCTAGTCTCAGTCGTCGTCTTGCTGTAGTTTTTTCCATAATAAAGACCTTTTTTTACTCTGTCTCTCCATTGCGTGATGTTGGAGACTGTGATCATTTTCGTGAAGCCATGTTTTAACTCTGTCTCCCTCTCAGGTGAGCCAGGAGATTCTGCAGCACATCACAGAGAGCGTCCTGCAGAAGACTGTGGATGGCATGAGGGAGGAAGGGGCTCCTTATGTGGGTAAGGGATCTTTTGCAAGACTCAAGATTCAAAGGCTTTATTCTCATATGCACAGCAGCTAGAGTGTAGAAGTCCCAAGCTCCTCCAACAATGCAACATACATATATATAAGATGTATAACAAACAAAAATAGCATAGTGCAAGAAGAAGCAGAGTAGAAATTAAATATGATGTTGCAAGTCCAATGTGCAAATGTGTCAAATATAATTCAATAAGCTAAAGGATGCAGAGAATGTTGCAAGTGAGTAAGTAGATGCAGGAGTCCATACACATGTAAATAGAATAAGATAAACAAGATCAGATTGTAAAATTAAATCCCGTACAGTATTTTCTCTCAGTACTGGAGTCCGAATTTTGGAGAGTTTTGGGTTAATGTATCTTAACGTATCTTAATGTTTTTATTTCCAGGTGTGCTGTATGCAGGCCTGATGTTGACCAAGGAGGGGCCAAAAGTCCTCGAGTTCAACTGTCGCTTCGGGGACCCCGAGTGTCAGGTGGGTGTTTTTTATTTGATCCGCCTTACACACATTACATTGCATTACATTTAGCTGACGCTTTTATCCAAAGCGACTTACAATAAGTGCATTCTACCAAGAAGATACAAACTTGAGTACATCAGGTTTCATAGAGCCAAAACATTTCAAGTGCTACTCAACTAGCTTTAGATAAGCCAGTCCTTAGTTAGTATATTAGTGCTTTGATAGTCATTGTATCGCTCGAGGTGGAGTCGAAAGAGATGAGTTTTCAGTCTGCGCCGGAAGATGTGTAAGCTTTCTGCAGTCCTGATGTCAATGGGGAGCTCATTCCACCATTTTGGAGCCAGGATAGCAAACCCACGTGTTTTTGCTGATGGGAACTTGGGTCCCCCTCGCAGTGCGGGTGCAGCGAGCCGTTTGCTGATGCAGAGCGGAGTGCACGTGCTGGGGTGTACAGTTTAACGTCCTGGATGTAGGAAGGGCCAGATCCATTCACAGCATGGTGCGCAAGTACCAGTGTCTTGAAGTGGATTCTAGCAGTTACTGGAAGCCACTGTCCCCACATCTTTCGAACCACTTCAGGGTCTTTAACCTCCTGATCAAAGTGTATTGAATGGCTCTGACCTGCACCTTAGCACACACACAACTACACACACACACACACACACACACACACATGGATGACCCCCCCCCCCTATGTATAATGAAACTGAATCTGAAATAAAAACTAATATCAACCCTCTGGATGTGCTTCCACTCTCAGGTGCTTTTGCCTCTTCTGAAGAGCGACCTTTACGAAGTGATCCTGAACACAATGAGTGGAAAACTGGCCTCTAGCGCCCCCGTGTGGCACCAGGACAGCTCTGCAGTCACTGTGGTGATGGCCAGCGCTGGATACCCCGGATCCTACAAGAAAGGAGTGGAGATCACAGGTGGGAATTATTTATTCAAGGCTTTATTGTCATGTGCACGTTAGCTACAGTGTAGATATGGCAATGACAAACTTAAGTCGCTCCTCCAACATAAAACCAATAAAAACAGTGCAAGAAATAACAGAATAGAAATAAAATAGTGCAAGAGAATGTTTTGAGATGTGCAAAATAGTGCAAGAAGAGTCTACATGATTCAAACTACATTTAAATTGAAGATTTGTTGCTTTTCATTGTTTAAAATCTAAATGTATCAATTTGTGCTTTCAGAAAACATAATGGCCATTTTTAGAGAACAAATACTATGAAACATGCAGATTTTACATTAGAGGAAGTTGAGCCAAGTGCGACACCTTGTGGAAAAGATCGGTATAACATACAGGCCAGAGTTAGGCATGATGTTTGAAGATTATAACACCAGATGCATCCATATTTAACATGCCGAAACATTTCAAGTAGAAGATAAGAAAAGCACTCGGCACACAGAAAATGTTTAATATGCATTTAATTAGCTGGAATTCAACAAGGCTTAATTTAAATGTAGTTTTAATCATGTATAGACTCTTCTTGCACTATTTCTATTTTATTTGTATTTACTTGCACTATTTTATCCGTTTTATTTGTTCTATGTCCGATATATATGCCTTGAATTGAATGTAAACTCTTGAGCACAGTGTTTGAAATTGCAAAGATCTCGAGTAAATCCTTTTTAAGTTCTATTTTCTAGGGTTTTTCTTATATATCTATTACACTTATACCGTTACACAAACACAACCGAACATTCCCCAACATTAGTCATATGGCAATTACAACAATGATATCTGGTGTTTTAAAGCTGGGTATACCACCAAAGTAACCCCTCCTTTCTCCCCAGGTTTGTCTCAGGTTCAGGACTCGGGGCTGCAGGTTTTCCACGCCGGCACATCTCTGAAAGACGGGGCCGTGGTTTCCACCGGGGGGCGAGTTTTAACCGTCACCGCCGTCAAATCGTCCCTGGAGACGGCCCTAACTGCAGCCAATCAGGGCGTAGCGTCCGTGGGATTCCCGGGAGCCGTGTACCGACGTGACATCGGACATCGTGCCATCGCTCACTTGAAGCAGCACAGGTGTGTGTGAAAGAAGAAGAAGCTAAAATATTCCTTTTTTGTTTTTTTGTTCATTTCCATGCCGTATATCTTGTAGCACTTAAAGAATAAAACAACTTCACTTTGGATTTACTTGTGTCCTAGTATTTCTTTTAATTAAGAAAAGTCCAACACCAGAACTTCCACATTGATTTGAACACTTTAGAGCTATCACGATTTGCAGAGATGGCAAAAGTAAACACATCCTTTACTCAAGTAGAGGTACAGATACTCGTGTTTAAGAATACTCTGGTGAAAGTAGAAGTACTGATTAAACTTCTTTACTCAAGTAAAAGTAAAGAGAGGGCTTTGAAATGTACTTCAGTAAAAAGTACCCATAACTACCAGCTGTTTTAAAGAGTACCTGACCTCCCTTTATATTAATAGAACAATAATGTCATTGTTAGCTAATTGTTTCCATGCTGAACAACGGCAACATGACAACGTTTTCATTGGTCCCTCTTCTTTAGAGAAGACCAGGAAATGATGGATACACGGATCGTGTTCAAATCAATAGGCACGCAATGACTCTAAATAATAATGATCACGCCACCAAACACACATTCAGACTAAAGGAACCAGCCTGTTTGGAACATGGAAGAAGTAGAAAGTTCAGGTATTTGGGTTCAACATGTAAGAAGTAGAAAGTACAGGTATTTGTGTTCAACATGTAAGAAGTAGAAAGTACAGGTATTTGTGTTCAACATGGAAGAAGTAGAAAGTACAGGTATTTGGGTTCAACATGTAAGAAGTAGAAAGTACAGGTATTTGTGTTCAACATGTAAGAAGTAGAAAGTACAGGTATTTGGGTTCAACATGTAAGAAGTAGAAAGTACAGGTATTTGGGTTCAAAGTGTAAGAAGTCAAAGTAAAAAGTTGTCAGAAAAATAAGTAGTGGAGTAAAGTACTGATACCAGAAAGATGTACTTAAGTACATTAACGAAGTATTTGTACTCCACTACTTCCACCTCTGATGATCTGATACCTTGATAAATATGTGTTTTTTCACTGTGTTTCTGACAGAGGACTGACCTACAAAGACAGCGGCGTGGACATCGCTGCCGGTAACAAACTGGTGGAAATGATCAAACCTCTGGCCAAGGCAACGTCTCGCGCTGGTAATTTTTATTCTCACGTATAAAAATCTAAATTCTCCGCAAGAAAATACATCTCAATAATGATGAGGCTCTTGTTTCTAGCTTGTTTTAAACTGCTGATTGAGTCATGATTGCTGTACTTTATAGTCATTTTGTTGTACATTGATGTAACACAAATGCAGTCACATTTACAAATGGATGAGATGGCAACTGTGGCTATAATTTAGTATTTTCTTCACCAGGGTGTAATGCAGAACTAGGAGGCTTTGCTGGGCTTTTTGATCTGAAAGCTGCAGGTTTTATCGACCCAATCCTGGTGTCTGGGACAGATGGAGTCGGAACCAAACTCAAGGTGGGACTTCTGCAATACCCTTATCCCATTTTACGTCACATATGTGGCACCCGATGTAATTTCAGAGTCTGGGAACAGATAAGAATCGAATGTAAGAAGCATCGACTCACTTTAATTTGGCGTTAATCTACACTTAATCTGTTTTGCATTTCAAATCTCCAGAAAAATCAGAAGTTTTTCTTCCTGCACTTTCTACTTAGTTTTTATCAAAGATTTTGCTTTAATAAAAACACTCTTTCCTCCTCAGATCGCGCAGGCGTGCGGGCAGCATGGCGGCCTCGGTCAGGATCTGGTGGCCATGTGTGTGAACGATGTTCTCGCTCAGGGTGCCGAGCCGCTCTTCTTCCTCGACTACTTTTCCTGCGGCAAGTTGGATGTGGATGTAGCTTCATCGGTGATCGGAGGCGTCGCTAAAGCCTGCGAGCTGGCCGGCTGCGCTCTGCTGGGTGAGAGATTCAGATTCAAGGCTTTTATTGTCATGTGTACATAGCTACAGTGTGGATATGTCAATGGAAATCTTAGGTCACAGGCTCCTCCAACAGAGCAACACAATAAAACAGATACAATAGTGCAAGTAAATACAACAATACCATTTGTCAGAACAGTTCCTTGTTGCTGGTTTGAATCTTTAACATTTAACCCAAAAGAGACATTTTAATACCCGTCAAGTTCTTCTGGGTTTTGGCCTATATTCAACTTGATAGTCTTGAGGGCAACAGCATGGACAACTCAAATGATTTCTTGTCTTTATTTTCTGTTCACCAGTTGAAGACCAAAGGACAAAATAAATATTAGTAACATTTAAATACAATTATAAACATTTTTTATGCCTCATTTGCATTATTTCTACATACATTCCTGACTTTTCAGGGTATTAACATTCAAATGTAAAAATATATCATTAACTTAAATGAATTAATAAGCAAGTATTTTGCTCTACCTCAAAGCCAAGCAACCCAGAAAGCCCCATTGATTACCATTTGCACAAAAATATAACTATCAAAAGGAGCGCAAACAAATGACGCTGCGTGCTGTGGTTAAAAATGATTGTTTTCATCAGGTGGAGAGACTGCAGAGATGCCGGGCGTCTACGCTCCAGGTGAATACGACCTGGCGGGGTTCTGTGTTGGAGCGGTGGAGCGAGGGGCTCTTCTTCCCAGGATGAAGGACATCGAGGAGGGAGACCTTCTGATCGGACTCGCCTCCTCCGGGGTCCACAGCAACGGATTCAGTCTGGTCCGAAAAGTCCTGGAGAGAGCGAACCTCAGCTACAGCTCTCCGGCTCCTTCGGCACGTCGGGACAGACTGTGGGTGAGTCCGATTCAAAGAGGAATTAGTAGATAAGACTATCTTTCCCTTCTATTTGATGTTTCTGATTGTAATGAGAAAAGTTATTGTGAAAACAGTGTTGTCGTAGCAACTCAGTCAATCAGCTGCTGTCTATAGAAATTGATGAGTTCGGCGAATAAGCAAAGAAACACAATATCGATATAAAGTGCTTGCAAGCATGACGACTCCTTCAGAGTGCGTCCTGCTCAATGTGTGACAGACTCTTTTATAGGAAGACAGCAAAGCTCATTTACATTTCAAACAACAACATGTGGTCCAGGTGGATCACAATAAGCTGCTCAAATCCTACAAAGAACAGTTTGTAGGGTTTGAGCAAATTGCTTCCTTTCATCCTCTCTTTCCTGTTATGTAGTGTCATAAAACCCCTTCCAAACAGATCTGTTATCACACATACATTTATATGCCATTCCCAGGATACCACTTTGTTAACACTTACATTTCATTAGGGTTACACTGTGTTAAGCTTTAACACCATAATTGCCATAACACTTGCTGCCCACCATCTCACTGTCTCTCTGTCTCCAGGCGAGGTGTTGCTGACGCCTACAAAGATCTACAGTCGTGTTCTGCTGCCGATCCTCCGCAGCGGGGCGGTGAAAGCCTACGCTCACATCACAGGGGGGGGTCTGCTGGAGAACATCCCCCGCGTGCTGCCTCAGGAACTGGCTGTCGATTTAGGTGAGTTAACACACACGGAGCGTTCAAAAGTGACAATCTGCAAGGCTCGATGTGCTCATTTGCCATACGTTTTTCGCCTAAACACAGAAACACGAGCAATCTGTCCATCAGCTGGCCAAAAGGCATCATATTCATACGGAGAAATGCACCGTTTCCGACTTCCTTAACTCTGAGTTCTGTTGCCCCAATTACGTGTAAGGTGGGAGAAGTACCAGATCAAGTACTTAAGTAAAAGTAGTATACTGCAGGGTAGCTTGTGAATTTACTCCAGGTGGAACTAAAGTCTGATTTAAGAGTTGATTATATTTCACATCATTCATCCAAATCTGTAAAGTAACTAAAGGTATTAAATACATGTAGTGGAGGAAAAGTACACAATTTACCTCTGGACTGTAGAGGAGCAGAATTACAAAGAAGCAAAAGTGGAGATACTTAGTACCTCAAAATAAGTACAGTTCTGGAGTAAATCTACTTACTACCATCACTGCAGGTGTGCTAGCAGCCCATAATCCACACTATACATAACATGAATCAATGTGAATTCTGTTTCTAATTTGTTTAGTTTTCCCCCTAAAAAATAACAAAAATAACCAATAAAAATACTGTTAAAGAACCGGATCGATAAGCAGTATTTGTAATTGTTTCTGTTGGGCCTCATTATTTCACAGTGGCAAGGATCATCTGCCAATACAAGCACTTTAGTTCATGTTCAATCCATAATAAAATATAAAATTATAGTTGGATCTTGTGTCTTGTTATTATTAGCAGAGAAAATGTAATGTTTGTACAACTATATACAATTAATTCTACCTATCTCCGTGGGAACCGGATTATGGCGGGCTCGAAAATATTTCCAATTACACAAGGGGGGCCTGACTGAAAAAGGTTGGGAACCGCTGCTTTAAGGTATATATTACACATATCTCTTTCTCATCCGTATCCCCCCAGATGCCTCTCGATGGAGCCTCCCTCCCGTGTTCTCCTGGCTGCACAAAGAGGGCAGTCTGAGTGAAGAGGAGATGACTCGAACCTTTAACTGTGGCCTCGGGGCGGTGCTCGTTGTTTCCCCGCTGGACGCTCAGAGGGTCCTTCGGCAGCTTCAAGCCCCCGAAGAGGCCTGGATCGTGGGTTCACTTTCCCACAAGCAGCAGGGTGAGACACTGAACCCTTAACGTCAAATGATATATAAATAATATATTCATGTTGCATTGTTGGAGGAGCATGGGACTTATCTACACTGTAGCTACTGTGCGAAAGACCCCAATAAAGCTTTGAATCTTTGAATTGTGAACGCTTATTGTTTTGTGTTTGTGAATGCAGGAGCAGAACCTGTGGTCGTCCGCAACCTGAAGCACAGTCTGATGAACGCAGGGCCGGTTTCCAGCGGAGAGTTGCCTGTCAATCAAAACGAGGGTAGCCACGGCGACGGCAGCACGCCACGCAAGAGGACCAAAGTGGCCGTTCTCATTTCTGGCACAGGTGAGCTTTAAATGATCCATTATTGGCATGTTTCTTTTTGGGGGGGAAAGATTGATGGTAGATTTATTTTCAAGCATTAGATAAGAAGACTGATACCACTCTCATGTCTTTACATGGTGGAGAGGTTGGAATCTGATTTATTGATTCTGTGGACAGGAGTACTTTCCTAAAGGAAGATTACTTATGTAACCGGTCTGTGGGAGCCAGAATTCCTGTTGGTTGCAAGGGGATCAAATACTTATTTTCCACAGTTAATTTACTTTTATATAATGTCAATTTCTGGATTTTCTTTTCTCTCATTAGTAAAATAAACCTACTATTACAATTATAGTCTGTTCATTTCTTTGTAAGGGGGTAAACTTACAAAATCGGCAAGGGATCAAATACGTATTTCCTCCACTGTATACTATAACCTGTTTTTAATATCCTCTGTTTTGTTTTTGTCCCAGGCACCAACCTGCAGGCGCTGATCGAACAGGCTCGACGTCCTTCCAGCTCCGCAGAGATCGTGCTCGTTATCTCCAACAGACCTGGAGTTCAGGGCCTGAAGAGAGCCTCGCTGGCCGGCATCCAGACACGGGTAAACATATTAATAATAACAATAAGATTTGGACAAGATATTTAAAACCATTTGTGCAAAAAGCTGCACACAAAAAGCCTGGGTCTAGTTGCTGTTCCCTTAAATAAATCCCAACTAGTATAGAGGGATGATAGTGTGAAGAAATATGGTTTCTCTTTCCTGTTTGAGTTATAAAAGTTTGTAGTTGGAAGCATCTTGCAGTAGTAGTTGTATGAAACCATATATATAGACGGTTAAATCCTGAGTGCAAGATCTTACTTGGAACCAAGAAATCCACACAAGCATTTAAATTGAAGGACAAGGCAAGAAAATACTGCTTTAATAATACCCTCAGGATGACCAAAACTCTTATGCTAATGCTTTTGTGTCTGATCCAAACTCAGGTGGTGGACCACAAGTTGTACGGCAGCAGAGCGGAGTTTGACGGCACCATCGATCAAGTGCTGGAGGAGTTCGGGGTGGAGCTGGTGTGTCTGGCTGGATTCATGAGGATCCTCACAGGAAAATTCGTCAAGAAATGGAACGGTGGGAACTGTCTTTAAGTTTGCACGACTTAATGACGACATGTCGGGTCACATAGTTGAAATAATCTATATTATATGATCATGTGTTTTAAGTCATGCTTGTGAGTTTCATCACTTAGTTTATCTGAAGAGACCTTTGTACCATGAATGTACACATGTCTGTTTTGAAAAGGTTTCGGATTCCATGACAACATGATGGTCTTTTACATTTGGTGTTTGTTTTATTGTGACAGGAAAGCTGATGAACATCCACCCGTCCCTCCTGCCTTCATTCAAGGGGGTGAACGCCCAGAAACAGGCTCTCCAGGCTGGGGTGCGGGTCAGTGGCTGCACGGTCCACTTTGTAGCAGTAAGTACGACACCAGACAAAGAGTGTATATATGTTAATTCTTTATTGTCAGATTGAGGGAAAACACATTTTAAGTCATCACTGTTATGGTATTAAAGCTTAATACAGTGTAGTCCTAATGAAATGTAACTTTTAACGAAGTAGTATCCTTTAAAATGTTGCTTACGACATCACGTATACCAGACTTGCCTTTCTTTAAGATTTCCTAGTTTCACAGCCGTTGTTTTGTTCATCTTTTTTCAGGAAGAGGTGGATGCGGGTGCCATTATCGTGCAGGAGGCGGTGCCCGTGCTGAGCAGCGACTCCGAGGAGAGTTTGGGCGACAGAATCAGAGAAGCTGAGCATCGAGCCTTTCCTGCCGCTCTGGATTTGGTGGCAAGCGGCACGGTCAAACTCGGAGAAGACGGGCACATCGTGTGGAAATCCAATCCACAGAGTTAAAAAACAAACCCAGATGAATGCCACTTTCCTTCTGTTACCTAAAACTAGTTCCACAAAAGTGACAAACAAGGTCAAGATGGTCACTTTTTACTGCTACTAATTAATTTCCAATGCTTTATTTTTAATTAATTTTAGTTGCACTGGATTTGAGCTCCTAAAAAAAGTCATATTTGTAATGCTGAAGGAATATATTCGTATAATAATAATGCATCTTTGAATGTCTGTGTAGGTGTTATTTCATCATTAAACCTGCATCGTTGAATGCATTAAAAATGATTTTGTGGCATTTTGTTGATTTAATTTGACGAATTTCACATTAAATCAGAAGGACTTTAATATTGGTTCATTATTTGCACAAGGTGGAGTTTGGACATGAACATGAAATAGTTTTATTTGCATTATTTAAAGGGGACCTATCATGCTATATTTAAATAATATATAAGGTATATATATATATATATATATATAATGTATATTAATACGTTTTAATTTTCAAAATACGAAACAGATCATGCATTTTAGCCATGCCTCATTTTGCCTCACTCCAGCTCTGTCTTTGCAAGGTCTGATTCAGCTGACCACGCCCCCATGCGGAAGAGGGGGGCGTGACACGGCCCCGGCACGAGCGTCATGTTATCATGCTTGCTGTGATTACGAGTGGAGAGTCAACATGGCCCAACCTCTCATTCCCCTGATTGGTGGAGAGTTGACCAATCAGGCGGAGTGCACCTACATCACGTCAAAAAGGTGCAAATAAAAAATCCACCCGTATCAAATCCGTTGCAGCCCCGTTTTTAGAGATTTGGGTATGGAGGAAAAGAGAGAGGGTTGTGTTTTCTGACACTTTGTGAGTTCCCTGGAACACCGGGGACACATATGTATGTATAAAAGACATCACAAAGTGCATTTTGCATGATAGGTCCCCTTTAAGGTATGTAAACACTACACCAGTCTGCCAATGCAAGAAGTAGAAGAATATACCCTGGTAAGAAATGACCCAAATACGCCACAAAAAAGATGTGACTTTTTTTGGTTCAACACCTAAATGGATGACTTATTTCATGAGTTTTTCTTATTGCATACTAGTTGTATGTGTATGTAACACTGCCTGTCAGATGGATTAGCTCAGTGTGTCAAAAAAAGCATGAGGTTGTCAATTCAACTCCCACCGTGTGCAATATGTTTATCGATTTATCGTTAGAGCCAACAGCCAAAGAGAAGAAACCAAAAGGTCTAACAAAGCGTAAGAAAGCATGTCTGATTATACAGCTCAGTGGTAGATGTTGGGTTAGAAGATCTGAGGTTTTGTGTTCGATTCTTGTTAGGTGCACTACATTTATAGGTACATTTTCCAAAAAGTAGAAGACAAAACCTCTACAGGACCACTGAGATGTGTTTAGGTGGGACAGCTCAGAGTGATACGAGTCTGGTTAGAAGATCTGAGGTTGTGTGTTCAGGTGCAGTAACTTTATACGTCCAATCTCCCACAAGAACAGGTACAAAAGGTACCAAACAACTGTGAAGTGGGATCAGTCATGTAGCTCAGAGTGGAAGATGTGTGCTCTGTAGAGCTGAGGTTCTGTGTTCAATTCCTATCTTGGGTCGACCGTAAAGAAAATTACTTTGAAAGGTTATTAAACGTTTCTTTCTTTGAGAATAAATGAGTCAAACATGCAGAGGTTGTGACACAAACACCACTCAGATCTCAGAGTCATACAAGACTGTTCTGAAGAACTGAACCCTTAGGTTCGATCCTCATGAAGTGCAGTGATATGATATGACAAATGTTTTTTTAAGTCCAAGACCCAAAGTGTAGAATTAGATTACCAAACGACACAAAGCTAACCCAGGTGAAATGGCTCACAGGGATAAAACACAGCCTTAAAGACAGGAGGTTCTTGGTTCAATCCTCTTTATTTGGACTGATTTTTCAGATCCAAAATTCGTAAGAAGCAACAGTCACTGGTCAAATGGCTCAGAGGGATAGAACACAGACTGTGAGACAGAAGGTTGTTGGTTCAAGGCTTTTCAGGTGCAGTAATCTTTAAGGTCCAAAAACACAAATTAAAAGGTCATAAGCTCTTCGAAACGTAATCATCTCAGGACAGATAGCTCAGAGGGATAAGTGTCAGGTCAGAATACCTGAGGTTGTGTGTTTGAAACCTTGTGAGATATAGTGATTTTTAAAGTGCTTTACTCAAAATGAAGAAGATAAATGCGCCCGGAGCACAGGTCTTCATGTACATGAGTTGGTGGCCGGATTGGGTCTGTTCTCGGCATTAAGGCGCCCGTGTCGAGTTCAGGTCCGCTGCTTAGCATGTACGGGGTTCGAGACTCAGAGTAGCTGAGTTAGGCAGAGTAACTGCAGCAGTTAGTGCACAGTAGATGAGGTAGGTAGTTCATAGTTAGTGAGGCAGGTAGTTCATAGTTAGTGAGGCAGGTAGTTCATAGTAAGTGAGGCAGGTAGTGCAGAGTCGCTGCGGCACTATGACTTTTTGAGATATCCTTTGTATCACAAAATCTACCAAACACAATACCAAAGTCTCTGATCAAATGGCTCAGTGATACACTATTGTTCAGAAGAACTGAGGTTTTAGGTTTGATCCCCATGAGGTGCAGAGATGTTTCTGATCTTCAACACCCACTCTTCAGGGTTAGGGTTAGATTACCAAATGAAAAAATAATTGGACCAGGTCAGATGGCTGACTGGGATAAAACCATGCCTTGATGTCTGGAGGCTCTTGGTTCAACCCTCTTTATTTGCACCTGTTTTTCAGGTAAAACATCCAAATGATGTGAAAAAGCGTACAGAGTAGTTTTTCATTTACAAATGTTTGTGACACAATTGTGTGATTCTCTGATATTTTCTTCAGATGCACTGCACTATGACTTATTTTATTTCCTTTTTTATATTATTCTTTGTGACAAAGTCTACCATTATTTAAAATGAACTAGCTCAGTGTGTTACGATGCTGCTCAGGTGAGCTGAAGTTTTGGGTTCGATCCCCATGAGGTGCAGAGATGTTCTGAAGGCCAGCACCCAAAGTGTAGAATTAGATTACCAAACGAAAACTATTTTCCCAGGTCCAATGGCTCAACGGGATAAGACACTGCCTTGATGTCTGGAGGTTCTTGGTTCAATCCTCTTTATTTGCACCTGTTTTTCAGGTAAAACATCCAAATGATGTGAACAAAGTGTAGAGAAGGGTTTCTCATTTACAAATGTTGGTGGCATAATTGTGTGACACTTAACTCTTGACAGTTTTATTGGATGCACAACACTATGACTTATTTTATTTCCCTTTTTTACATTTTCTTTGTGACATAATCTACCAAACAACTTAAGACTGTCCCAAATGAAATAGCTTAGTGGGATGCAACGCTGCTCAGGTGAGCAGGAGTCTTGGGTTCGATCCCTGTGAGGTCCATGCATTTTCCAAGTCTAACCACCCAAAGTAGAGAATTAACTTACCAAATGAGATGTAGCAGTCACTGGTCAAGTGGCTCAGAGGGATAGACCACAGACTGTGAGACAGAAGGTTGTTGGTTCAAGGCTTTTCAGGTGCAGTAATCTTTAAGGTTCAAAAACCCAAATGAACAGGTCATAAGCTCTTCGAAACATAATCATCTCAGGACAGATAGCTCAGAGGGATAAGTGTCAGGTCAGAATACCTGAGGTTGTGTGATTGAAACTTCGTGAGATATAGTGATTTTTAAAGTGCTTTACTCAAAATGAAGAAGATAAATGCGCCCGGAGCACAGGTCTTCATGTACATGTGTTGGTGGCCGGATTGGGTCTGTTCTCGGCATTAAGGCGCCCGTGTCGAGTTCAGGTCCGCTGCTTAGCATGTACGGGGTTCGAGACTCAGAGTAGCTGAGTTAGGCAGAGTAGCTGCAGCAGTTAGTGCACAGTAGATGAGGCAGGTAGTTCATAGTAAGTGAGGCAGGTAGTACAGGTAGTGCATAGTAAGTGAGGCAGGAAGCGTAGGGTCGCGTAGCGTAGGAGCGTTGCATAGGAGAGGCAGGTAGCGTAGCATAGGAGAGGCAGGTACGCTAGAGGGAGGTAGCGTAGGATAAGAGAGGCAGGAAGAGTAGGAGAGGGAGGTAGCGTAGGATAAGAGAGGCAGGAAGAGTAGGAGAGGGAGGTAGCGTAGGATAAGAGACGCAGGAAGAGTAGGAGAGAGAGGGAGGTAGGAGAGCAGAACGAGTAGATCAGGATTAAAAAAAAATTGCAGAAAATCTTTTTTTTGTGCTTTTTTCCCAAATTTTTGCTTTTTTTGTCCTGAAAAGCAGCACTGCAGCCGCAGGGGGGATACGAACCCTGGCATCTAGGATTCTTCCTGGCTCACTGTGCACCTGCCCTACCAGGTGAGCCACTGGGTCATACAAAGAGAAAAGGATTAAGTACTATTTGTCATGACGAGTAATAATCACCTTTTAAATAAAAAAAAAAATATGAAATGTGTTTTATACGTCATCATTAATGACTTTTAGAAACTTTATGATTTCCTAAAGGCATTTCTCATTTTAAGGTGAATTTAATTTAACTTTTCTATGACTTTTTGCAGTTTAATGATTTTCTGCGATAAGCTCTGACTTTTTAAACGACTTTTTATGAAAAATGTAATTGTTTTTTGTAACTTCTCTTTGGCAAACATTGTAATGAAATTCTTGTGACTTTTAATTAATTTTTATAATGTTTTGCAATATGCTAAGACTTTCCTATGACTTTCTGACACTATATTAAATTACTTAAGGCATAGTAAACTATTATGGCATTTCTAAAGTTTTTACTTTCTTAGGACGTTCTGAAGACATTTAAAGGTTTGCGCTTACTAAGACTTTTAAATGCCACGCTTTACCACGAGTGGAGGAAGAGAGAAGAAACCCGGCTGTCCTCAGATTTGTTCCAGAAACTCTGCACTCATCTTGGGGAGAAATGGAGAGAGGGAAGACAGCGTTAGGATTATTCTGGTTTAAGACATTTTAAAAACTAGTTTTTCTCTTTACTTTTCCAGGTATTTATTGTACATTATTTTAATATTCTTCACCTCAGGAAACAAATATTTCGTCAAAAAAGTAAGACGTACAGAAGGGTTGATGTTATCTCAGGGACTGATGGCTGCTGTATTTCTGTATGAGGTTATTGTTTCCCTTTTAATTATGTATAGAATATTTAGAGTGGTTAAATGCATTCTTTCTGCATTAAGTACTTTTTACTGATTAAAAACATATTTTCTCAAGAAACATCAACATTATTTTTTATGACAAATACATTAATACATTTGTCACGGTTTCCTAAACTATGACTTAATATGAAACTAAATCAAGCCATTCTACATCAAGTAACCTTTTCAATGCAGGACTTCTACTCATACTTCAAATAAAGGGTCCAAAATAACCTCCTCCACTGGTTTCAGTGATTTGAAGATGATAAAACAGCTTTACATTTGTCAAAATACCGTCAGAAAATAGTAGATAATGAATCTCGTGTATTTCAACAAGTAGCTTCATAGATGTTACTAAAAGTGTTAAAAATAAATCCCTTTCTGAACACATTAAGGCACACGTGTCAAACTCAAGGCCCGGGGGCCAAATCAGGCCCTTGGTGGATTTAATTTCGGCCCGCAGGATAATTTCTAATTACTATTAGATCTGGCCCGCCGGTATATTGCACGCACACCTTCACTCCATCCTGAGGGTCTCCTCAGCTCAGAGCCTGAGCCCAAACATTGATGAACTTGCACCCAAGATGAGATGCCAAGTATCTGGCTTGAACTAGCATCACAGAGCAGCACACTGAGTTTAATGGATGTTTCCTTCTGCACTTTTTTCTCTGAGACAACAGGGCATGTTTGTTTTTCTTTGAGGGAAATAGTTTTTTTGAAGCTGTTGTTGGCCTGTGGAAAAATGTACTCATAAGAAATGACTCTGGAAAAGCTGCAGATAGAGCCATAAGAAATGACTCTGCAGATAGAGCCATAAGAAATGACTCTGCAGATAGAGCCATAAGAAATGACTCTGCAGATAGAGCCATAAGAAATGAATGCAACTGATTTTTCATTTATTTAATGTTTAATGTGGTTTTTATAGGCAATAAATTAAGCTTTGTTAGTTCCATGTTTAATATGTGCAATAAGTTCATTTCAATAAGTTTTGCAATAAACATTGAACCAGTCCGGCCCTCGACTAGCACCCATTTTTAAATGTTGGCCCACTGTGTATTTGAGTTTGACACCCCTGCATTAAGGAGACTGATGCACCACAGGAGATTTACATTATGTTAGTATTCATGACAACAAACATGTTGGCGCAGAAAGCTGTTAAAATTAGAAACATAAAGGTAAACATTAAACTATATAAATACAATATCAATGTAGTGTCTTACATACAACAGTACTGTTTACACTTCGCTATTCTGAGGTTGTAAACACGGAAGTGGATCGTCACAACAACACATTCAGACCTTTCTGATGAATGCTGTGAGTAAACCTGACCCACGCGTAAAACAACAACACTGTCTACTAACAGTACTTACTTACCAATGTTGACGGGATAGCAGAATGCGCAGGTTGTTTGTAGTGAAGGGAAAACGTCAACAAGTGATTTCACACCGGTGCTATGCATGGATGTATGGTGCTATGCTGCTTCTCTGCACCATGAGACTTCCGGGGTGTTTCCTGCAGAGTGACTCCTTCCTGCAGAGAGGCAGCAGCTGCTGAACGCGTCACATGTAAACAACATATAGGTAAACTATTATCTAGTGCAATTCTGCAGCAAAACTGTGGATTAAAAAGGGATAAAAGTCAATGTATGGAAGATTCATGCAACGCTGACGCATGCGTAAAGTGGATAGATCGCCAAATGTACCTTGATCAAAAAATCGATAGGCAGTGAAAAGTACATTTACGATGTTTTATATATGATAAATATAATACTGTGAAAAGATCCATTCTGCATAACGAGTACTTATAGTACATATTATACCGTTAAGTGTAAACAGTAATTGGCTGAGCACATTATTCTCACAGCACAGTGTGTACATTCAGTTACAGCCACTGCAGAAACACACTCCCGTTCATGACAATCAAACAGCGGATAATTACATAAATGGTTAGTGAGTCAGCGGTTTTTACATTATGGTAACAAGTAGGAACTGAACACACAACCTCAGATCTACAGAACACACATCTTCCACTCTGAGCTACATGACTGAACACACTTCACAGTTGTTAGGTACACATTTGTACTTCTTCTGTGGGAAATTGGACGTAGAAAGTTACTGCACAACCTCAGATCTTCTAACCAGACTCGTATCACTCTGAGCTGTCGCACCTAAACACATCTCAGTCGTCTTGGAGAGGTTTTGTCTTCTACTTTTTGGAAATTTGACTTATAAATGTGGTGCACCTAACAAGAATCAAACACAAAACCTCAGATCTTCTAACCCAACATCTATCACACTGCGCTATATGATCAGATATGCTTTCATAATGTCTGTTTTGATTCCTTCTCTTTGGGTGTTGGATCTAACAATAAATTGATAAACATATTGCACACGGTGAGAGTTGAACTCCCAAAGCTAATCCATCTGACAGGCGGTGTCACATAGAAATACAACTAGTATGCAATAAGAAAAACTCATTAATTTAGGTGTTCAGCCCAAAAAAAGTCACATTTCCTTATAAGAATTGAGCTCATAACCGTAAAGCTTACATCGAGCAAGTATGCATTAAAGTGTACTTAGTTTCAAAGGTTTTATTGTCAAGATTCAAGGCCTATCTTAAGCTGAAGAGTGAACAATAATGTAATAAAAACAATCACCTCTTAAACTTTATTACACGGTCATTTTATTTGCAAATGCAGGTTTTTAGGCTTGTTATCACAGCGTAAGAATATAGAAATGAGGCATAGAGAAGATAGTAAAGCAGCAGCCTTGTGGCCTATTAGGGATCATATTTACATAATAAAAACATGGCAAAAAGATGCATGTGATCAATGCAAATCAATACAGGCGACGCGTGCGTAAAAAATGAACAGTAGGCAACAAAGTGAAACAACGGTCACACCTAAAAAGTGTAATGCTGCATATTTGCGCAGAAAAACATGCCATTTAAGCGTTAATGCAAGAAGCATTTGAGGTGTGGGTAAAAAATAGTGTATGCCATTAATAACCAGATATTTAAAGAGCAGAGACGAACGTCAGTAGATCACAATAAAAACACAGTTCTTCAGATGTTAATTAAAACTGTAACTGGTGGATAATCACATGACCTTAATCTACCAGTACTTGTGTACGTCTGGACCACATTTGATTAAAGTTGAGATACTAACAGAGACATTAAGGGGCGTTCCTTCGTTAAAAAAAGCAAAGTGAAGTTCTAGTTGAAGTCACAGTGTGTGCACAGACTGCCTTTACACTACAGGCTGAGTAGAAATAAGAATCTATATATATAAATGCAGTTATTGCAGGAAGAAAGTGATGCTCATTTAGCGTCATAAAGCAAGTTTAACCCTTAACCGTCTACTTCTGAAAGCTGCTATGCTTCGACATTTAAATTTGAGGGCAAAAATAATCAGGTTAGTTATAAATAAAACGTCTTTATTGGGGCAATGATTCATTATTAACAGCAGATGATAAACTTGTTTACAATAAAAAAAAAGGCAACACCAGGTAATTTAAATTGGCAGGTTTTTCCTTTGGCCTGATATACCAACAAAATGATGCATCAAGACGATCCACCAGTTTGGACTAGAATTTAAGTATTATTTCAATATAAATAAATGTTTTTTCTGCATTAAGCGTGTTCCCTGTCTGGCATTAAGCACTAGGCAAAGTTTAAAATGTACTTAAGCCGTGTTAGTTTTACCTAAGCAAACTAATTAAAGTGTTGAAGGCAAACCCCAAAAAGCAGTCATGCATTTAAGGTGCGGAATATCACATCCAACCACAGCAGTGACGTCTCGTTTATTTTCCTTGTTGCATCAAATCAAGTCACACATAAGACTCTTCAGCGAATAGGAGCTTCTCAAAGTCTGGTTCGACGGATGAAGGATCGCTGCATCTCCTCAACCACTCCCTGCGATTCTCCATGAGGGCGAGCGCCACCTGCTGGCCGCTTTGGGGATTACTGCGCGGGTGAGAGGAAAAGTAGTCCCTCACTGTCTTGGTGTCACATGGGGAGAGGCAGAAATGGGACTGTGGTGAATCCACATGGGAGATTTTGAGTCTTGGGTCGCTGGGAAATCGTGCTCGTGTGAAAGTGGACGATCGATCCACGAGCACTCGCCCAGGTTCTGACCCTCGTCGATTTTGGAGCATGGCGTCGCATCCTTCTTCCACGGATTGAGACTCGTGTTGCTTGAACAGCGACAAAGAAGGCCTGCTATGCTCGAAGAATAAAGATGGAGATGGAGGCTTCAGTTCACTCTCTGCAGGGGAGTCTGAGGAGTGGATCCACAGGGAATTTGTGGGAATTTGAAGACTCCCTGTGGAGCGGTGATGTGTCGGTTGTCTCCCCTTCACATGGCTTCCTCCTCCTCTTCCTCTTCCTCTTCCTCCTCCTCCTCCTCCTCCTCCTCCTCCTCCTACTGAGGATGATATGGGCATGGGATGGCTGATTGAGATCAGTTTTCTTCCTCCCTTGTCCCCCGCTTTTCCTTTCTCTGGTACAGCTTTCCCAGTAAGTCCTGCCTGTTTGGTAGAAAACACAGATTGACATTTGAGTTTAGTTTCTATTCACTTCTTATTGCCTGGTTTGACAGCTTTGTTCACATTGTTTCAAAGTTAAGATACTAACAGTGACATTACGTGTGAATTAAAACTAAAATCATGGTTATGTTGGCCGTTCTTTCGTTAAAAAAAGCAAAGTGAAGTTCTAGTTGAAGTCACAGTGTGTGCCCAGACTGCCTTTACACTACAGGCTGAGTAAAAATAAGAATCTATATATATATATATATATATATAAATGCAGTTATTGCAGGAAGAAAGTGCTAATTTATCGTCATTAAGCGAGTTCAACCCTTAACCGTTTACTTCGGAAAGCTGCTATGCTTTGACATTCAAATTTGAGGGCAAAAATAATCAAGTTAGTTATAAATACATCGTCTTTATTGGGACAATCAAATGATTCATTATATATATACATATATATATATAGTAGTATTGGGAGATGATATACTTGTTTACAATAAAAAAGGCAACATCAGGAGTGAATATCATCAATACTCACTCCAGTTTTGTCGTCTTCCTCCTTCTCCACGTTGTCTTGTTGGGTCAGTGACAGCTTCCGGCCTTTCTTCAGCCAAGAGTTTGGATGGAGGCCCCTGCAGACTTTTAATGTGCCCCAGTTTAGTGCTTCCTTTGCTGGGGAGCCTGGGTGTCCACTAGAGGGCAGAGCAGACCTTAAAGAGGAGGGAGAAGAGCCAGGGGGATAGCTTGGAGGGAGATGGTTCTTGTTTGGGTGAATCCCTCGTCGTTTGGCCCATGTTTGGTCACTGATATCGGAGTTGAGAGAGTCCAGGGAGGAGCGTGTAGCTGTGGGGGAATTTGTGGTAGAAAGGAGGCTAGGAGAGCTAATTTTCAAACCTGTTTTCCTCAGTGTAAACGCCATCTCATCTTCTTTATCCTTACCAGAGAGAGTACTCCTGGAGACACACGGGCGAAACTTAGACACGTATTTAATCGCTGGTTCTGAGCATCTTCTTGGTCTGTCAGGAGATAGAGAATCAAGATTGTGCATCATGAGTGGAGCTTGAAAAGAGTGAGAAGTCTGCATGCTCCTTCTTCCTCCTGTTGCTCTTTCTCCCCTGCAGGTGTAGCTTCAGCCCCTGCATGTTTGTTTGCAGTAAATCTGGCTCTGTGTCTTGCTCGCAGTCGCTGAGCGTGAGGATGGAGTCGAGGCTGCCTTGAAGAGGTTTGGCTCGGCTGCAGAAACCCAGAGAGCTGCTGACGTCCAATTCGTTCTCCAGACTGTCGTAGGACGAGTCGGTCAGATGGTAAAGCCACGAGTCTGAAGAGAGAGAGGGATGCAAAGACATACATAAGACAGATGTAGGAACGTTTTGAGTTTCATTCCACAGGCCATAAGACTATTAAACACTTGAACTTTAGAAAGAACATCCATCTGTTTGCATTTTGCTAATTATTTATCTAATATATCATTCCATTTACTTGACTCTTCTTGCACTATTTCAATTGTATTTGTATTTACTTGCACATCTCAAAACATTCTCTTGCACTATTGTATCTGTTTTATTTGTTCTATGTCCTATATATATATATATGTTGCTCTGTTGGAGGAGCCTGTGACCTACGTTTTTTCATTGCCATATCTACAATAAAGCCTTGAAACTTGAAAACCTTTCGATGATCCTTTAACTTTAGGAAGTTACTTTTTATATTTCTGTTGTTTGTGTACCTGATCCCATCTCGTCAGTGAGTCTTTGTGGCGGTCCTCCGAACAGCGAAGACGGATCTTCCCCCAAAATCTGCTGACAGTGCTCGATCATAAACTTCACCAGCTCACAAACCTGCGGCAAACAAAGGGAACGCTGGTGTTTCAATAGTGTGACAACTGTGGAGTTCAATTAATAACAAGTGTAACAAATGTTAACTAACTAATTGCAATGTTCAAACTTTCCAAGGCTGGCTGAATCTTTTCTTCCAGCAATAAGAGTGCATCATTTCTGAGCAGCTAGTGTGACAATGAAGTTACAACGAGGTGTTTCTGCCGATCATTTTCCTCAACCGTTTGCTCTTTTCAAAAAGTCAAACTGTTCCAAGATAATACTTTTTATAAAGCCGATTTGAGACATTCTTGAGTAAGTTTGACCTGGTTTAAAGGTGTTAACAATGCTACTGTAATCAGGGATTAACACAAATATATTTTTCAAAAACAACACAAGTGTGAATGATACTTCTAACCCCAATATCTGAGACATTCAGGCAATGAAGACGGAAATATGCTGTAAAATGATTTGAAGATAATGAGAATTTTGGTAGTAATTAAAAGGCACAACTTTAAAGAGTATCATGACACAATTAAGCGTTAGGAATCGGATAGCAGATAAAAGCATAAGAATACACCCTTCTCTCCAAAAAAAGGAAATTGATTGAAAAAGGAAACTTTCAATCTTAGTAGTTTTAAAATGTCTCCATTAGGTGCTCGAAATATTTAAAAACAAGCTTGTTGCTATGTTACTCCTTCAAGATGTTCTATTTTTTATAAATTGTATTAAAAAGTCTGAGAGAAGAGTCCTGAAAACTTTCTACGGCTTGTATGACCTGCAGACACACTTCTCTTTGTTTCTGAGCCGTGATACAAAGACTGATTTAATTGTGTTGCAACATTAAAACAAAATAGCAAGGCCGACTGTATCTCCGTCTGGGTCAAATTCCTCCAAGTATTAGCAGTCATATTTCCTCCCACTTCCTCACCCTCTTGGTTTCCTCTCCCTCCACTTCAGGGCTGCAAGGAGCTCCAGGAGCCCAAAGCATGCTGGGAGCGATGCACACGGACAAATTGAAGCTCGTCATCTGGTTTTCGTGGGCGTTGCCCTGGATACCGCGCAGCATTGCTAACAGGTAGCGTAGCAGCAGGGCGTTTTCTTTAGGAAGCCGTAAAATCATCCTGCAGAAAAAGAACAGTCGTATGTCAATATGTATGTATATTCAAGATTCAAGATTCAAAGGTTTCATTGTCAGATGCACATCAGCTACAGCTTCTGCTGCTCCAACGATGCAACATGTATAATAAAATACAAAAATACAATGTAAATAGAATATGATATGTACAAGAACAGAATATGAAATTAAATAATGTACATTAAGAGTTAAGTTGACAATGTTTATCGGGGCATATATTTACTATAGTATGATATTGTGTTATTTCCAGTTGATATATATAGATTTAAATAATGCACAGTACAGTTTTAACATTACATCACCTCTTTACGTCCTGCAATTGTTCCTCTTCCTCCTCCTCTTCCTCCAGAACGTCCATCCACTCTTCATGCAGCTCACAACACAACAAGCTGCTTGGGATGCTGCGCAAGAAATCCTGAAAACAAACAAATAAACATCACTTTATCACACATGCATCGTTTCCTTAGTTTCTAGTTTTGATACTGTAAGTGTTCACATGCATGATTGAGATTGATGTGTGTAATAAGTGACCCCTTGTGTGCAGAAGCTCTCTGTTATCCCTGCAGATAATAATAATAATAATCCAGATTATAGTAACAAGCCAATCCAGATCCTCTGCTGTCTGTTCTGCTAACGCAGCTGCACGATACACAGAGAGGATTTACTTTCTGTTCCTAGAGTTGTGGGTCAATTAGCTCACAAATAACATGATGCTACGATGACACGTGTTGCTATGAAGCTTCATTAGATATTGAATTATGTAAAAGAATTACAGAGCACGGGGGGGGGGGTGATTTCTCCCCAAAAACTAAGAATTTCTAGGATTTAAGTCGTAAATATAGAAGAAATAACCTAGAAAATTATCAGAAAATAATTAAATAAATCCTTCAATATTGTTTATTACCAGTAA